>PVIW01000633.1:369746-431525 GCA_004026585.1 Noctilio leporinus
CTGGCTTATTTCACTAAGCATAATACTCTCCAGTTCCATCCATGTTGTTGCAAAGGGTACAAGTTCCTTCTTTCTTTCTGCTATATAGAATTCCATTGTGTAAATGTACCAAAGTTTTTTGATCCAATCATCCACTGATGGGCACTTAGGCTGTTTCCAGCACTTGGCTATTGTAAATAGTGCCGCTATGAACATAGGGCTACATAGGTTCTTATGGATTGGTGTTTCAGGATTCTTTGGGTATAGTCCAAGTAGTGGAATTGCTGGATCAAAAGGCAGTTCCATTTTTAGTTTTTTAAGGAAACCCCATACTGTTTTCCACAGTGGCTATACCAGCCTACATTCCCACCAACAGCGTACAAGGGTTCCCTTTGCCCCGCATCCCCTTCACCTTTTACACCCATCACTTCAACCTCCCTTGCTTCTAAAAGAAGACCCTTTAGAACATCTCTTCTAATACTGGTTTGGTGGTGATGGACGCCTTTAGCTTTTTCTTGTCTGGGAAACTCTTTACGTGTCCTTTGATTCTAAATGATAGCTTTGCTGGGTAGAGTAATCTTAGTTATAGATCCCTGCTTTTCAACACTTTGAATATTTCTTATCAATACTTTCTGGCCTTCAAAGTTTCTACTGAGAAATCAGCTGACAGTTTTATAGGAGGTCTCTTGTAAGTAACTAACTGCTTTTCACTTGCTGCTTTTAAGATTATCTTTGTCTTTAACTTTGGAATTTTAATTATGATGTGTCTTACTGTGGGCCTCTTTAGGTCCAGCTTGTTTGGGACTCCCTGAGCTTTCTGGACTTGTATATCTATTTCCCTCATCAGGTTAAGGAAGCTTTCTGTCATTATTTTTTATATGTTTTCAATTTTTGCTCTCTCTCTTCTCTTTCTGGCACCCCATGCAAATGTTGGTATGCTTTTGCATACCAAAAGTTGTCCCAGAGGCTCCTTACAGTATATAATTGGGGGGGAGGGTAGTTTTTTCCTTTTTGCTGTTCTGATTGTGTGTTTTCTGCTTCCTTATCTTCCAAATCTCTGATTTGATCCTCTGCTTCATCTACTTCACTGTTGATTCCCTGTCACATATTTTTTTTAAAATCCTTATTTGAGGACATGCTCATTGGTTCTACAGAGATGGAAAGGAGGGAGAAAGAAGAGGTAGAAAAACATCAGTCAGTTGCCTCTCATAAGTGCCCTCATTAGGGACCAAACCCACAACCCAGGCATGTGCCCTTGCCAGTAATTAAATCCCCAACCCTTCAATCTATGGGACGATGCTCCAACCAACAAAGCCACACTGGCCAGGGTCCTAAAATGTGTTCTTCATTTCAGTTAATATATTCTTCTTTTCAGACTGGTTCTTTTTCATTTTTTTTTTTTCTAGTTCTGTTTTTACATTTCCTCTCTTTGCTAATGCTATCACTAAATTCATTGACTTCTCCCCTAAGTTTGTTGAGCATCCTTATAATCAGTGTTTTGAACTCTACAACTGACAGATTTCTTATCTCCTTTTTGTTTAGTTCTTTTTTGTGGAGTTGTGTTCCTTTCTTTCATTTGGGCCACATTTCTTTGTCTTCTCATTTTGGCAGCCTCCTTGCATTGGTTTCGATGTATTAGGTAGAGCTGCTATATCCCCCGGGCTTGTTAGAGTAGCCTTTATATAGTAGGTGTTCTGAAGTGTTCAATTGTTTTCATGTGCTTCATTCCATTTGTCAAGGCTGGGCCAAACTGTGGGGGATCCCCATCCCATGGAGCCCCTCAATCATGGATTGAACAAACTGGCCCGGACTCAAAGTTCTGGGAGAGAGAAAGGGTGGCCACTCTTTCTAGTAGAGAATGTGCACAGTCCCCTTTCCTAACATAGCTTTTATTAGGGTGAAGCAGAGTGAAGGTGTTTCTAATCAGTGTTTCAGGAGGGTAAGCCATAAAACAGAACAGTATCTGGTCCTGGGTGGTCAGACTTGCTAGCACCAGAGCATTGATAAAATATAGTTCAGGAGTTCATTCTGTACCATAGCTTAAACATCCATTACTTAGGATCAGAACATACACAAAGCAGAGCAGGCTTCAAGGTATGCATCTCATCCTTGGGATGAGATCCCAAGGGAACCTCTTGGAAGGTTTCAGATCGGGCCTGCTGCCTGTTTCCCATTTTCAGTCAAGGCTTACTGGCCCATTTTCTGGGCTGGCTTGTGCAGGTGCTATTGTTTCTGAAACCACACAAAGTGGTCCGCCACACCAGGGCCCCACCACTTGTTCTTTAACCAGTTTTATTTTCTGGCCCAGGATCCAGGCCAGAATTTTACATTTTATTTGTTTTTGTGTCTCTTTTATCCACTTTAATCTGGAAACTTTTCTCCTCCTAGTCTTCCATGGCATTGAGGTTTTTAAAGAATGCAGGCCATTTGTCAAAAATGTTAAAATATCTTTGTATCACATGATGTTTGTACTTATAAAAATTTGAATGTAAGCATGTGATTCAGAAACCATTTCCAGTCCTCCAAATCACCTGCATCTTCATGTGAGGTGGTTTATATCTTTATTGATGAGCTTGTTCGTTATCTCACTAGGTTGAAAGAAAGCATCTTTTCTGAAAGTTCTCTTATCAAGCATCCATCCAATACTCTAAAGATAGATGTCTCAAAAGTAAAAGGCATTTGTTTCTCTGTCACCTGTGGAATTTTTAAGGTTGGAATGACAGTGTGATACTTATGTGGAGGGTACTTTTCTCTATAGTAGGGACAGAAAACAGGATCTTTGCCATGTGAAGACTTCTTAGATAATTAATAGACTCTATCTATTTATTCTCTTCTTCTGTTTTACCTGGGTTTTCTTTTCATTCCACAATCCAATCACATTAAATTACAAAACAACTAATACTCAGTACATCTTAATATATATACTGTGCATCTTTGTAGACTACTTAGCATTTTAAATAAAATGAAGAATTTAGTTCACTATTTCTAAATTTGGGTCTCAGGATACCAACATGAAGTAGAACCTAGTTTTTAAAACTTACAAAGCTTTTTTAATTTCCCTCACTTGTCAAGGCCTAGTTCAAATATTACCTCTGTGATTTTTTTCTCCATTCCCCATAAGAATGAGTTATTTCTTTCTCTATGTTGTCATGAAATGTTAAAGTACATACTGTGCTCTGCCTTGTATTATAATAGCTTCTGAGCATGCCTGTTTGATTCACCAAAGGTTGTGAATTCATCTTGATTTATACCAAAAATATCCTTGAGTGTGTTCTGTATTCTCTGAGTCCAGTACCGTACTGTGTGCTAAAAAAGAAAAGTTAAATGAGATTTTCAGAGAGACATGTTAGAAGACCTTTGAGTCTAGACTTGAAATGAGTAGCAACTCATTAATGACCAAGCAATGATGAATATTCTATTGGCTGGCTGGCATTTGTCTTAGAGAAGAATAATGAAGAATTTAACTTACTTTGTTTCAGAAAGAATTATATTTTACTCCATATTCACTTAACACTTGAAGTATTCAGTGTTTCAAATATTGTTTCCTATTTGTTTGATATGTCTTTATAGTTTTCTTACAAATTTCAGAAGAAAGCCATCCTACGGTCCATCTTTCATTAAATCTAGAAAACAATATGCATGATATTGATAACTAAATAATGTGAACATTTACATTTTTATTTATTTTATTTTTAATTAGATTTACCAGGGTGAATTTTGTTAATAAGATTATATACGTTTAAGGTATACAATTCTATAATACATCATCAATATATTGTAGCGTGTATTTACCACCACAAGTTAAGTCTTCTTTCATCACCATTTACTTTCCCTTTACTCTCTCCTGCCTCCCAACCCTCCTTTCCCTCTGACAGCCGTCAGTCTGCTCACTGTCTTCATGAGCCTATTTCTATTTTGTTTATTTTTTTCATTCGATTTTATAAATAAGTGATATCATATGGCACTTATATTTCTCTGACTGGTTTATTTCATAGCATAATACTCCCCAGGCCCATTCATGCTGTTGCAAAAGGCAAGATTTCCTTCTCTTTATGGCTGAGTGGTAGTCCATTGTGTAAATGTACCACAGTATTTTTGTCCACTCATCTATTGATGGTCACTGGCTGTTTCCAAATCTTGGTTATTGCACATTATGCTGCAGTGAACATAGGGGGTACATAAATTTTTTGAATTAATGTATTCGGTTTCTTTGGATATTATCCCAGAAGCAGAATTGCTGCATCATAAGGCAGTTCCAATTTAACTTTTTTTTTTTGAGGTATCTTCATACTGCTTTCCACAGTGGCTACACCAGTCTACATTCCCACCAACAGTGCACTATGGTTCCCCTTTTTTCACATCCTCACCAGCTCTTGTTTATTGATTTATTGATGATAGCCGTTCTAACAGGTATGAGGTGATATCTCATTTTGGTTAAGTTGCATTTCTCCCATGATTACTAAATTTTTCTAAGTTACAATTTATATTATTCCAGTAGGGCAGCCCCATTCTTACATTCTAATTCTTAGCCATTAAGTCCTACAAAAATAAACCCAAGCTTTTACAGTAATGTTGATTAGTGATTTGTTTTGGTAATCAGTTTTAATTATTTCAAACTATTCGTAATCCACATCTATTTCTGGAAAGCTTTCTGGAGATATAATCCACAGATCCTAAAATTCCTGTTTTAAGTGTACAGTGTCATAATTGTTCATATAGTTAGAGTTGTACGGTCTTCACCACATTCTTATCTTAGAACATTCTCATCACCCCCAAAGAAATTTTGAACTGATTTAAACTTACTCTCTATTCTTGTACCCAGCCCCAGGCAACCACTCATCTGCTTTCTATCCCTATAGCTTTGTCCCTTCACTGGGCACTGCACAAAAATGAGGTCACACACTAACTGGCATCTTGACCTTAGCATATTGTATTTTAGGGTCATCCACACTGTAGCACGGATCAGCACCTTATTGGAACTTTTTGCCCTTAATTATCTTCATAACATTGTTAAATGTAAGTGTAGGACTGGAGCCTTTAATGAACAAAAAATACATCTTTTGAAAACTACCTCAATTGTGGCAGAGTCAAGATTTTGCACTACTTGTTCTTTTTTTTTTTTTTTTTTTTTTTTTAGTTTTATTTATTATCTTTCAGAGAGAGGCAGAGAGGGAGAGAGACCTGGCTGGAGACCTGGCTATGTTGCCCTGGCTGAGAATCGAACCAGCAACCTTTGGGTTCGCAGGCCAGCACCTTATCCACCATGCTACCAGCTAGGGCTCTTTCGTCACTTCTATTATTAGGGAAATTTGTTTTAAAATTAATCTCTAACATATTATTCTGAAATAAAGAAAATATGCTGTAGCTGTTAAATGTCAAAACTGTTTCACTAAAACAACCATTTAACTTTTCAAATCAAGTCCCATTAGTGTGAATTACATTGAAATAATCATCTTAACGCATTAAAATGAGGAGAAATGGATCTATTTGCTTTAGGGAATCAAATTAAAGAATACATAAAATGAATGGTTATGTTATATTTATGCAAAGCATAAATGACATTTATTAAAAAGTATATGTTGAAAAGCATTTTCTCTAGAGATAGAGGAGAAAAACATAGTATCATAATAAGTATATGTAGCATAGTAAGTATATGAAGTGGTATTAAATTAGAAAGTGGCATTAAATTAGGCACCTCTTTTGAAAAACAAATAAATTATTAGAGTGATCTTAGAACCTGTGGCAAAACACATATTTAGTTTCCTGGAATTTTGAAAACATTAAAATAACTTTCTATTTTAAAAAACAGTGTGGCAAAATGGACAAGAAGTTTGAAAATAGCAATGCAAGGACCAAAATTTCAATACCAATATCTTCCCTTAGTAGATACTTACAGATGAGAAAACCATCCCCTCAGTTTTCCACTCTGCATAATGGATGGAAGTACTTTCCCAACCAGCCTTATTGTTTGGTATGAAGACAACATGCAACAGATCTCATCATGATTGAGTCCTAAGTAAAGTTACATAAGTAAAGTTACATAAACTGAAATTTTATTGTATGTTTTATAGGCTATATTAGTTATTAAAGGTTTGCTATTGAATCAAATGTTCATGCATGAAAAAGAGTAGACATTTTGCTGATGATTTAGAAAGGAATTCAGTGCTGATAACAGTGATCTAAAATATATTTCAAAGACCGTATTTTTTTCTCAATCCTCAGCCTTAAGGGTTCCAGCTATATTCATTTTTGTGTATGCACATTGTTCATCCTGAGCTTTTTTTGAAGATTATTACATTCTTTCAAAGTACAAGGAGATGTTATGATTTGTCTTTGGTCTTGGGAGAGATTAGATAGAATAAACCCTTGATCTTCATTCTGGGGTCTATCATACACAAAACACTATACTAGATAAAATTTATCACCATTCTTCCATCCACTGCAAATGCTATGGAAGAGATTTCTTGAAATAGCACAAATGGATTTGGGAATTTGGGGCCCTGCAATCCATTACTTGAACACTTACATGCAACAGATTTTTACTGTAGGCTGAAATCAGATCAAATGTGATTTTTCAATATACAAGAAAGAATTTCATGGACTAAATATCCAGCAAAGATGTTTAGACCTATCTTAGCCTATAAATGTTCTTGTCTGGCATGGTTAAGTTTCAGGACCCCTCAAGGAAGGCTATTGACAAATGATGAAGACGCACTACATGTCTGCTCATCATAGCCACACAGTGTCCTGGACCCCAGTATAAGCTACTAATGGCTTAAGGACAGCATACTGGAGGCATATTTTATAGCTGCATCCTATAGTCTAACTCATCGTCCTGTTTGCGTGGCGAAAATGCCCCTTAACCCACAATCAGGAAGATTGTCATTTTAGGTCATGCAGTGACTGTCTACTCTCATTTGTTCAATCATTCATTCATGTAGTAAGCAAATATTAAATGTTTATTGTAGACCCCCTAAATTAACTGAAATATCCAGGAACTAAGCACTGTACCTTTTTTAAAAGATTTTATTTATTTATTATTTTGAGAGAGAGAAGGAGAGAAACATCACTCAGTTGTCTTGCACACCCCTAGTCAGGATTCTGGCCCTCCACCCAGGCAAGTACCCTGGCCAGGAATAGAACTGGCAACTTTTCAGTCTGTGGGACAACACCCAACCCACTGGGCCATACCTGTCAGGGCTAGCACTGCACTTCTGTCTGTAATGTATGCATTGATTTTAAGAGAACATTGATGTCACTGTTAAAAATACGGAAAGCAAATAGTCTTAGTGGTGGCACAGTATTTTAGAAATAAATCAGGGGTTTACATCCAAAAAAACCTGCATTCAGACCATCACTGCTTAGCCTCTGACCTTGGGCAAGTTCCTCCACCTCTCCAGGTCTCAGTTTGCTCGTCATTGAAACTGGACAGTAACTTCTCCCTACAACATTTCTATGCCTCTGATGTTATCTGACCTTTCAATTCATCTTCTACACAGTAGCCAGGGGGTTGGGTTTTGTTTTTTGGTTGTTTTTATTCTTTTTTTTTCTTTCATTTCATTTTATTGTTGTATTACACCATCCCCTTCTTCCTCCCTTCTGTCCCCTTCCCCACCCACCCACTCCCCACCTAAGGTCAATCCCACTTATTGTCCATGTCCATGCTAGTTCCTTGACTAAACTGTTCCCCTTCTTTGCCTCCTCCTCCCCCTACCCCCTCCCTGCCCACTGAAGTTCTATTCATTGGCTTCATGTGTCTGGTTCTGTTTTGGTTGTTTGTTTGTTTTATTCATTATTGTCCTGTAATGGGTGAGATCATATGGTATTTGTCTTTCACTGACTGGCTTATTTCACTAAGCATAATACTTTCCAGTTCCATCCATGTTATTGCCAAGGGTACAAGTTCCTTCTTTCTTTCTGCTATATAGAATTCCATTGTGTAAATATACCAAAGTTTTTTGATCCAGTCATCCACTGATGGGCACTTAGGCTGTTTCCATCACTTGGCTATTCTGAATAGTGCTGCTATGAAACATGTCACCTATTCCTTCTTCCACATCCCCCATCCCAGCTTGAAATCACCCTGGGCTTTCAAGATAAAGTTGAAAGACTCACAGGTCCTTTATAACGACTGCTCTTGCCCCTTACACAGCCCAAACTTGGGCCATTCATTGTTGTGCTGAACAGTGTCTGTGCCTCAGTCACGTGCTTTGTCTTTCCTACCTGGCCTCTATTTCATACAGGGGCCAAGCGCTGTGAAGCCATGCTTGATTAGATTATATTTTTAATATGTAAGCATTGCAACAATCTTGTCAATTTTCAGGCACACTTTTTGTAAAAGCAAATTCTCCCTGGGTGATGGATTATGAACAAAAGCTTCCCCTTAATACCCTTTTGAAGAGCTGTAAAGCTTTGTTGAAAAGCTTGTGTTAAGTACTAAAAGAGAAACTATTAGAAACATATTCAGGGTTTAGATGTTTTAAAAGAGGAGGGCTTTGCATTCCTATTCCTACCAAAACAGGTTTAATCCTACAGCCCAAAGACCCGGCCTTGTCCGTCGGCCCCCTGGGGAATTGCACTCCCTGGGGTCGGGGCTGCTTCTGTGGCCAGTGGCTCTGCTCCTTGGTAAAGCCCATTAAACCTGCAGCCTCGTGGACAACTTCCCGGGCTCCTCCTCCCTGTCCTTGGTGTGTAATCTGAGGGGGAGGAAAGAAACAAACATCATTCTTCCAGGTGGTATATCCCTAAAAATGACCTTGGCACCAGCATTCTACAGACTATATTCAACAGAATAGAATTCTGTATTTCTCAAAGTTTGTTTCATGGAACACTTAGGACAAATGCTACAAGATACACAGGATTCTGTGTTCAGGAAATGCTGAACTATACAAAGTCATGTGAAGTTCAACAGTTTTCTTTTGGGAATCTCCAAAAGATGGATACACAAGGCATCATTTCCCAAACTCATCTGCCCATAAAATCTCTTTTTATTGTTTTTTTTTTTTTTCCAAAGCATCTCTTAGGAGTGGTATTTTGGGCCACTCTGGGAACACCATGTGAATGTTGCTACAGTACCCCTGGTGTCCATTTCATAAGGATCACACAATTACAATAATCAAAAGGACGATTCATACTAATATTCATTCACCTAGGACTGAGGAAGTTAGAGGAGTTCCGAAATGGTTCGAGTTTAGCATGAACCTAGACTCAAGGTTTTATAGAATTTAGTGGGTATCCTGAAAAGAAATTGTCAATCACCAGGCATGGGACAAATTCACATAATTCCCCTTCTTCATCCAAAGCAGCTCTTTAAGCCTTAAGTAATAGAATCAGTTGGGAAAATAAAGGCCCCACCTGGAGTAGGAGGACTGACACATTCAAAGCAGAATTGAGCTCTGGTCCCAATCACTACCACCTACTATATGACAAAAGTCATTTCATCTCTCTGGGACTCAGTTTCCTCATAGGTCACATAAATACATATGAAATACACAGTTCAGAATTTCTAGCTGTAACATGCTAGGATCCTGTGGGAAGCCCCAATAATTTTCCAGAATAATTTTCCAGATGTCTTGGGAGGAGTGAGGAGGCCATTTTAATACACAGTGGTCCCAAAACACCAGGAGCTTGCCCAGATCTCATCTCTAGGGTTGAACTATTGTAATTTGGAGTCTGTTTTTAAAGGAATGAGTCAGAATATTCCAGACACTGAAAGCCCAAGGGATTGTGCTCAAAAAAGTTATTCTGCACCCCTGTATTTTCAAAAATATATTCCCTAACAGCTCTCTTTCATCACTCATATTAAGAGATCTAGCCCCCACCGCCTTATATGTATAATGGGATCCTTCCTTAATTTGAGTAGCTCCCTCAGAAGGCAAGTAATGAGTGTTTCAGCCCCTTTTAGAATCTCTCCTGGAGCAGAAAAGGTTAGCAATGACAACACCCATAACTACCTCCAGAGCCTCACTGGAGACAGGATTAATAAGATCTACCTCTGTTCTCCAGTGAGATCTTTAGAAAGATCTAAAAAGCAAACTGACTCAACTTCAGACAGAGAGATGTCTCACAGGGACTTTCCAAGCCCGAGGTTGTGCATGTATTGCAAGATAGAAATTATTGGCTTGTTTTCAACACATACTGGTTTTGGTGCACTGAGAGCTCTGCACCCTTTTTCTCAGAGAGCAACCATTGTCATAGTTGTAAATGTGATGCGTGTCAGGGGCTTTCAGCTTGCGATGGAATCAGGAGCCCCCTAGACCACAGAGAAAGTGACATGTGAGCTAAATCTTGAAGGCTCTGCCCTGTAAAGAGCTGACACAAGCACTTCCAACAGAAACACACAGCATCCCAGAGGTGGGCAAGAACCAGGGGTGTCCAGCAAACAACAGGGACACCATTTGGCCCGAGTGAAGTGTATGGGGGTGGGAAAAGCGGGTTTGGACATGAAGTGGAGAAGGCCCACCTTTTCATAAAGAGTTTTAATTTCATTCCAAATGCAGTGAAAAGCCACTGAAGTTTTGAAGCAGGAAAGGGGCATGATCTGATGTCTAGTTCTTCAAACGTGGCTCTTGGGTGACAAGCAAGAAAGAATGAAAGGGAGGCAAGGAAGGAGAGGGGGCCATTTTCAGATCCACTAGGGAGATCCACTAGGGAGATGGTGACAGTTTGAGTCAGGGGAATGACCATGGAGAAGTGGTTGGATTAAAACTATTTTTTGAAGGAAGAACCAGTGAAGTTGCTGGTGGATTGAATGTAGACCGTGAGGAAGAGTGAGGAGTCAAGAAGGTTTCCAAGGCTTTTTGCTGACTCCCAGGTAGATGGTAGTGCAGAGAGTGAGAGAATGCAGGAGGAACAGGTTCTGGGAAGGATTAAGTTGAAAGTGCTTACTGGTTGTACAAGTGGAGATGTCAGTTTGGACATAAGATGTCTGAGATGGAGATATGCATGTGTTTGTCATCAGCATTTAATTGTTTCTAAAGCTATGTGACATAATGAGATCACCTCCAGCAGGGAATGGCAAACTTTTTTCTCTAATGTGCCATGCCACATACTAAATATTTTTAGATGGCCTTGTGGTCTTTGTCACAACTACTCAACTCTGCCATTGTAGCACTGGGTAGATTCAGAAGCAGCTATGGACAATATGTAAGTAAGTGAGTGTCCCTGTGTTCTAATAAAACGTTATTTACAAAGCAGGTAGTGGGCCATATTTGGCCTACAGGCCAAAGCTTGCTGACTTCTGACCTATGACCTAGAGTGAAAACATAGACTGGGAAGAGAAAGTAGTCTAAGACAGAGGGTAAGGCACTTCAATAATTAGTATTGTGTATGTATAAGTATATCACTCACTCTGCCAGTGCTTTACTTCTCTCCATCTTCACAATTACTGATGAGGTGGGTACTATTACCACTATTTCACTAAGAAGAAAACTTTGACCTAAATGAAGAGTGTTTCTCTCTCTCTAGGGAAAGAAAAAACCCAGAGGTTGACAGTCTAGACAAGCATGGCAATTCTGTGGTAGTTTTAGGTTTGGCACCTAGATTCCTCCACCTTATTTCTCTGCCATCTTAAACCATGGCTTTCACCCTCATGGACCCTAACAGTGATTGGAGCTTCAGCCACCATGCTGACATTCCAGACAGCAGGAAGAAGGAACAAAGAAGTAAATGGTATGCACCTGTTGTCTTTGTCGGCTGTCTGTTGAGTCTCCTAGAAACTGCCTTATAACATTTCTTCTAAGAAGTTATCCACACAGACACACTAGATGCAAGGAAAACTGGGAAACAAAAGATTTCCCCCACCCCACCCCAGGACCATTGCCTTCTAAAATTTAGAGATTCTATTACTAAAGTAGAAAGTAAGATGATTAGAGTAGAAGCTAACATTAATGTTGCCCAGTGTTTATTATCTTTCTTTATGTGTCTTTTTGCAAGTATAGTTTCTAACACTCTCCCTAAGACATATCTGCTCAGCTGTCTCATATGCCTGGCTCCAACTGTTTAAGTCCTACATACTATTTGACAGCCAGCTGACAGGTCGCCTCTTCTGTGAAGCTATCCTTAACTCCCAGGCAGATTCATCCTGTGTTTTTGTGTCACAGTTACCCCACTCCCTGGTCTATCTTCTTGACCTGTCTCCTCTACTTGACTAGATAATTCAAGGGCAGGTAAAGCCAGATTGAGGTGTGGGAGGTACCTTTTTAAGAACTAAGGGAAATACGCGGTAAAATTGAAAATAAAAAAAAAGGAGTCAGTGAACAGGATGCCCTGGCCCTAGTGAAGGGCCTGGGATTGGACACCCAACAGGAATGCAAGTCTCAAATGTTGCTGCCTGTGAAATAAACCGAGGAACTTGAAGAAATCCTGATGTTCAGGTTTCACCCCATACAGATTAAATCAGAATTTCTAGGGTGACACTTAGGTTCTTTAGAATTTATGGGTGATTCCTGTGTGGAGCTTTATTTGAGAATTAGCACAGTTGAAAATAGAGGAAACAGTGGGCTGATTACTAGGGGTGGGGAGGTTAGGGAGGTTAGGGACAGTAAATGGTCAAGGAAGGAGACTTAACTTGGGGTGGTGAACACACATACAGTGTACCGATGATGTGTTGTAGAATTGTGCACCTGAAACCGGAATAATTTTGTTAGCCAGTGTCAATGTTAATAACTTTAATTAAAAAGAAAATAGAGGGAAAAAAGACAAAACAAGAAACCATTTCCTCCATTAGAGACCTTGAGAGTTTGTTGTTTACCTATGAGTTTTTCCAAGCAAGACTTAAAATTAGTCTTATCTTTTTATTTCCTTCTGGCCATAGACAAAGGTGGATTTCTATATTAAACAATTATTGATTGAAGCACTTCTAATGAGAATTATTTAAGCCCTGTAAGTTTATTTCAGGCAGTTTGAGACACTATGGGTCAAATCACTCTTAAGCTTCTCTTTAAGGAACTAAATTAGAATAGTCAGCCAGGGAAATCAGAAAACAATCTTACTGAAGCTCACCTCATTTGTGACACATAATATGTTTAAATTGCTTTATCGACTTTATAAAGAAGCCTGCCAGATCGATCACAAGTGACAGAACTGTGATTGCTTCCATCAAGGTGTGAGGGGCTGAGTTCCAAATTCAGCGTGCGTGTTGAGCTCCATTTCCATCAACAGTAATGAGAGCTTCATGCATTTACTGCAGGTAAAGAATAACCCCATTTGCTACAAGGAGTGAGTTTCAGAAGGTTTTGTACTGTTTTCTCAAAAAAAGTAAAAGTTAATGAGGAACTGGGTTCTCTGAAATGGGTTTTGAAACATTCTTCTTATTCGGTGACTTCTGCGGGAATTCGGGATAGTTTTAATTCAATAAAAACTGCTCTGGGGGGAGTAGTAGAGGGGTGAAAACAGAGGAAGGGTTTAGTTGAGGAGCTAACCCATGGACATGGACACTGAGATGGGACCTGACTGTGGGAGAGGGGACAGGGAGGTCAGGGCAGGGGAGAGCAATGGGGGGAAAATGAAGCAATCGTAATACAACAACAATAAATAAAAAAATTTTAAAAAGAAGTGCTGTTGATCCTCAGGAGTTCTTCCCAAAGTTTTGTGAAAATTGAGAGAAAACATTTTCCAGGAGGCATTCTTTCCTTTTTCGCTGCAGTATTTCTATCCAGTTCCTAGGCAAAATAACACACTGTCTTTTCAAGCACATTTAGCAAATTCAGAAAATTGCTTTTGTATTTTTTTTTAATGGAAGTTGAGGCTCTGGCTTTAGTTGGTATTGTTACTGGTGAAAAGCAAGAAATTGCTTGGTTTTGTGCCTGCCATGGGAGCCAGGGGTCACAGGGGATGAAGCTTTGGAACTGGATGGATTTGACATGTAGCTCCCAACCAGAACCAGTGTGTTTGCCAGGAGAGAGAACTGCTCTATTGATAGGTTAGTTTTCAGATTAGTTTTGGGAAATCTGAGATAAATAAATGGAATCAGACAAATAAAAAAAAATAATAAAATAAAATAAAAACATAAGGCCTAGATTCTTTTCCCTGGTGTTTTCAGAAAATAATCATTGCTTCCCATGAAATGTTTTGACATTTTCAGTGGGGAGAACATGTTCATTATAATGTTATGTGTATGTGCTCTTAAAAACCCTTGTGAATAAATCTTTGCTTTGTTTTAAGAGTAATCAGAGAGTAAAAACACTATTAAAATGTTAGCCATGTTCTTCATTCCTATGGTAACATCCACGCTTTCTAGGATGTTGTGATTCATTTTTCCTGTTTCAATGTACCAATTTGGAGAAAATTCCTTCACTTGTTTTATAGTTCAAGTTCTCATTTTTATAGTTGTTTCAAAGTCATTTTGCTTTTATAGTTGTTTTGGTTTTTTATAGCTGTTTTACTTGTTTTATAGTTGCAGTTTTTTGAAGAATCATTACTGAACGTCCACAAAGTCTGTCTGGGGCTCTTCCTTTATTCTTTCTCATCTGCTGCTTGCTCTCTAGTTCTTCAAATTCTTGCCTTGAATAGATAGCTTCATTACTACAATTCTAAACATCATCAGCTCTTAAAAGGCTTCCGCATGACAGTGACCAGCTTCACTCTGTAAATTGAATGCACGTGCTATTAAGCCACATGACGGCAGGCACCATGATAGAATTTTTGAACAGCCTCTACTCCCACCACCTCCTGCCTTGTCCTAAATAGATGCCCCATAGATGTCTGTTGAATGACAGCAATGCCCTCCTTTCTCCTGTCATTTGTCCCTGTCCTGGAATTCCAGACTGCAGTTAATGGAGCTCCATGTCCAGAGTGTAGGTCTCACTATTGAATGTTACCATATTATATTGCTAGGGTCCCTTGGGGAGGGAAATACCACCAAGGTCACGCATTGGTGGAATAGCAGAAACCCAGACGTAACCGTCACCACTTGAAGCCCAGCCCTGCAAACTGAGTCTCCAAAAGAAAAGAAGAATCCCTAGTTTCAAAGAATGCAGGTTCCATTCTTACCAAATCAGCAACTGGAACACACACACACGTGTGTGTGTGTGTACAGTACATGTGCTGACCACCAGACACATGGAGAAAATACCATTAGTAACCATCTCAGCAAACAGGTATGGTCTATTGTGATATTTGCTCAAGTCTTAGTTCAAAGATACAGTGATTCTTAGAAGAAATAAGAAATGTTTGTCCTATTTGGATCACTGTCTGTATTTATTTATTTATTTTTGCTCTTTTTTTTCTTTTCTTTTCTTTTCTTTTCTTTTTAAGATTTTATTTATTATTTCCAGAGAGAGGGGAAAGGAAAGAGGCAGAGAGGGAGAGAAACATCAATGTATGGTTACCTTTCACCTTCCTCCAACCACGGACCTGTTGGAGACCTGACTTGCAACCTAGTTATGTGCCCTGGCTGGGGAATTGAACCAGCAACCTTTGGGTTTGCAGGCCGGCACTTATCCACTGTGTCATTAGCCAGGGATCACTGTCTTTAAATGTCAAGTGCATAAATACTACTTAAATCTCAATTATGCTTCAAAATAGGCTCAAAAGCAGATTTGAATGGGAATAAAATGATGGTATGCAGTTTTCCACATACTACTGTTAAAGAGTGCTATTAAGCACCAACAGGGAAATGCTGTTATAGAGAGACATTCTTCATTTCAGGGTATTCCACATGCTGTCCTTCATGCACTTATAAATAAAACATAAAGACCAAATGAGTACTTAATTTAAGCTTTAGGTCTCATGTAGGTTAATGCTAATGATGTAGAAAATTATCGGGTGCATAGAACAAACTAGAACTCACAGACCCCAGCGGCATTTTTAAATGTGGCTTTACTTGGTATGTTTTAAATACTGTGGGCCCTGGCTGGTAGGACAGTGGATAAGGCACTGGCCTGCAAACCTGAAGGTCCCTGGTTCGATTCCCAGCCAGGGCACATAACCAGGTTGCAAGCCAGGTCTCCAGCCAGGTCCGTGGCTAGAGGCAGGTGAGAGGCAACCATACATTGATGTTTCTCTCCCTCTCTGCCTTTCTCTCTGGAAATAATAAGTAAAAATCTTTTCTTTTTAAATGTAACATTTTAAAATTTTTTTAATTAAAAATAAATAAAAATAAAATAAAAACTTGTAGGATTTGTGTCATTAGAAAGATGGTTGGATTCTGGTGTTAAAAGCCAATGAGTAACGTTCAATGGCAGATTTAACCACCAACATGTGTATCCCTGGATTAATGTTTTGGAGTCAGCCATCAGGCTCTTGAAAACTAGATTTTCTCTGGTTCAGGCTAATCAACTAGACTATTGATTTTAGGATTTTCTATGTATCCGAGGATAGTCTCTAAGATGTCTTTATAATGTTTCATGCTTCAGTTGTCAACCAAAATGACATAACAGTGAGTAATCATTTTCTAATCGTGTTGGAAGGGGATGAAGAGCCTATAAAATGACTCTTCCCAGCTTCAGAGCAACAGGAGCATTCTTGCTGTCACTCCTCTCTTTGAGCTGAGGTTATCCCCACTCGCCTGCCATCTTCCCCAGGAATTAGCTGCATTCACAGCTTAAGACCTCGGATAGTCAGAAATCTGCTTTCCAATATGTTTGAATGGCAGGAGAGCGCACAAGACACCTCAGTCTAAATAGGATTTTAGCACATCGGGTGCTGTTCCAGAGTAAAGCAGGCTGGGTGGCTGTGTTGGTGGTGGTGTTTATTCATCTTCCTTTCCCATTTCATGGGTATGGATGTGCGCTTCTCAGCCTATAGGCCCGGCTCTCTGGCTGTATGGGGCTGGTGAATGCATGCATAGAGCGTGTGTATATGTAAAGTAGAAACTGAACCAGGGTAACAAAATGAACTACTGTATGCAAGAACTCTATGAAGTGCACCCAGCTGCCGGCAGCAATTGCTACATGCAGGCCGCTGATTATTACGCGTATTTTGAAGAGAGTCCGGGTTACAGTGGGTGCCACGCTCAGGCTGTGCCCAGTAACAACATATATATGGAACAGGCCTGGGCAGTGAATCAGCCTTATACCTGTAGTTACCCTGGAAACATGCTGAAAATCAAGGACTCTGACTTGGACATGGCCCTGAATCAATACAGCCAACCTGAATATTTCCCTGAAGAAAAGCCTACTTTTTCTCAAGGGCAGTCGCCATCTTACTCTCAAAAAAAAGGTAGGGACCATTTTACCTAAATTTATTAAAAGTTTCCATGGTGTGTGAAAGTTGCAGTTTGCATCAGCTCGGTCAAATATTTGACTTCGAGTGCTGAATGTTTGAAAAGAAAAACGGCTGTAAAGAGAGATTGCTGGGTGCGTGAAAGGGGTCCATAAACAACAGAGATTTCCAAGCACTTTTTTCTTCATACATTAAAGCTGGATTGAGTTGTTTTTTAGACTGTGTGTGTATGTGCGTGTGTGTAGAAAGAGAGTGTGTGTACCCAAAGTGATTATTCTCAGCTTCTTTGCTAAAGAAAACATATAAAAAGCTTCTTCCCCTTGGTGAATAAGTACTGTGGCGTTTAAAGTGTGATAATTCTCCCCGGTTCAGCCTCAGATTAAAAAAACTCATTTGACGTCTTCTTGGCAGTTCACATGAAAAGTTTATTTTTGGTTAACTAGTAAAATATTTCAGTGATTTTTGATACTTCCTATAACGTTGATATGTTAGGGTTTGTAAATGTTGAGTTTAATGTACTTATCCATGTAAACTAAAGAATCTACTTGTAACCATAGCAAGCTATAAGAATGTAAAAATCATAAAGAAACTGGTACATTTTATACTGTCACTGTGTCCCTAAAGTTTGATGTATCTGCAATCACGTCAAATGAATTCTATATGAGAGTGAAATATCCTTTGAAATATCCATTGTTGAAACAAATGGATAGAATATTTCTTGTATTACTAAAAAGTGAAATAAGAGACAAACCAGTAGCTGTTAAGAAATTTAGTGGCAATTGCCAGATAGAAAATGCTTTCTAAAGTAGCTGAAATTCTAGTGAAAATATACCAGAAATTCTTTTCTTTTTTTTTTATTCTGTGTACAATCTACAAGGATATTGCATAGGAAATTAACAGTTTTCTGTAATTTATAAGAATATGATGCGCATTGATCTTCAAATGTGAATTTCTCTGTAAAATTATCTTAAAATAGAATGGTTTATTTAATGTGGCTCCTATAAAAATTATTATTTGCTTTTTATAATGTGACTAGATGAGGTAATTAATAGCAGCCTATTTTTGAAAAATATAAACAAAAAAATTTTAAACTACAAACTAAACCTAAAATCCTTGTTCAGGTTTTACTATTCTAGAATGTCCAACTATGAAATATGAAGGGGATTATGGCATAAAGCATATTCAGACTTATCCATCTGCATTTTCATTTAGTTTTACATCCTTTTGAAGGGCATTCAAATTTCGTATTTATTGCAAGAGGCAGCCCTTATAAGTCCCCTAATGGGAACATTTGAGGTAGATTGTGTGCTTTCTATTTCATTTACTATAAGTAATTTATCTTTGTAAAGAAGTTAACATTGCCTCATTTAAAATGCCTGGATATGCCTTTCTTAATGAAGTAGGATCATTAGAAAATGTTGGTGTCTATCTCTCTATTTGGTCATTCCTCTATTCTTAAAAATTCCTGTAAAACTTTTCATGCTTTTTATTCAGTTTTTTCCCTCTTTTTACTGTCTTTTCTTCACCTGGCATTGGAGAATATTTGCTTATAAAACATTAAACCAGGGATTCTTTACTAATTAATTTGATGCATGAACTAGAGGTTAAGACACATTGTATGCATATATTGATGTAATTTCTCAAAGCCATATGCCATTAAAAGGCCACTGCCAGCTGCCAAACTCAGTAAATCAAAGGAGAAAATATTCTTAAATGCATCATTATTTACTGTTACAAGTCTTTAAGTAAATCCCAGTAAAACTAAACCCAGCTGTTAACTGTCTCTTAGGACAAAAGGTCGTACCCAGCATGTTTATCCACATCGATCCATTATTGATTTTTGTTGTTGCTGAAGGACATCAGTAATATCTCCTTAAGGCAAAATTAAGGCTATAAACAGGTGTTCAGCGGACAGGCCTCATTATTCCAATTGGATTTTTACCTGTTTTTGTGAAACTCTTAATTGCTTCATCCATGTTTGTTGCTGTCACTACATCTATATAAACTCTTCACTAATGCAGCTGTCTTAACTATTTAATAACTTTTAAGGACAGCTTATTCTCTAGTCGTTAATTGGAGTTTTCTAGTATGGATAGAATGTTCATAGTCTTGTGGGATTTTTTTTTAACGTGTATTTAAGTACGCAATAGGAAAGCTATCAGTGTTAAGACCGGTACCTTAAAGGTTGACTTAGAATGACTTTAAACTCTCTGTGTGTATTTTTTCTGTTTTTATATTTATAGCCAAGAGGGAACAAAGTTATCAAGCTCCTAAAGCGTTGGGAACACAAACTAAGGAAAAGTCAGAATTCAGTTTACCAAATCCAATTTTAAAAAGACTCTAAGAATTGGTGGGGGAGCCAATGTAACTTTCACATTGAGGAGGATTGAAGTGCCAATGTAATGTTTGTCTTATTTTTCATATGGAATACGAGAAAATACACATTTCATTTTTAAAAGTTAAAAGGCAGGAGCACTGTAATGATCACTCAGAAGACATGAGCTCCTTATGTTTTTGTCTTTCAAGGAACCTAACTATGATTTGTTAAGTTAAAATCAGTCGTTGCAGCCAGTTCTGATCATTTCTAGAGTCCCCCAATAGCTGGCGTCTGGCTGTTCTGTGGGTAGCTTTGCTGGCCAGCCCCTAGGTCTGTTGAAACAGGACTCTTCCCTGGACAGGAGTCTTTGCTCCGCATTCAGTGTGCCATCTTTCTAGGAATTGCATGTCCAAAAAGTTGCTGGTGCATTTATATTAAAGTTGGTGACCATGGCCAAGAGAAAAATAATTTCCTGTTTTGGAACCAGGATCGAGGAAGTGTTCAGTTTTGGTTTGGTTTTGATGGTACCTGTTCTTGGTCTATAGCCGGTTTATGTTCTGCTGAGAGAAAAATGAATAACTGAAGCAGAAGCTCCACCTACTACTGTTTTTGCTGAGTCTGCTTTCCTTGCCCCTGGGTCTTGGAGACAGGAATCTGAATTTTTTTTTTTTTCATGTCCCTTAGCCCTGTGGACTTGGTGTGAATACTCGTGTGGACATTAGAAATTGAAATGGATGTTTGAAGTGACCCACATCAAAAGGCTTGGAGTTAAGCCCAAAGAAATATGATTTCTAATTAGAGTTTCCTTGAGCTCTTAAAGTTGGAGAAGGATTGCTATACCATAGAGCTGGGGATGGGGAAATTTCAAAGTCTGCACAGAAAAAAACAGTGTTGGATGAGCCACAGATGGCCTGTGATGCTGGAGCCACACTCCTAGTGAGAGGCGGACAGGAAAGGAAACCAAAAAAATGGCAAGATGTACCAGTCCCATCGCATAACCTCTCCCAACCATGGGCTTGTCTATGGAGTGATTGCCCACTAGTTCGATTTCTCCTTCTCAACATTCCTTTCCTTTCCCTCCCTTCCCCTCTTCTCCTCTTTGTCTCCCCGCTACCCCACCCCACCCCCCACTATCCTGCAGTCTCTCTCCCTCCATCTTCCTCCCCACCCCCATCTCTATTCTTCCTCTCTAGCTGAATTTCTTGAATTTAAACACATACGTGATCAGTCCACCCAATGAACTGTTGCAGACAACTATGTCTTTAAAATTTAACAATACCTAAAAGGTTAATGCAGCTGCAGATTTTTCTACAATGCTTATGTAACTGTGAGGATGCTGATGTAAGGCTAGGATTCAAATTAGGCACTGCAACCTGTAGGCTATTAACAGACAACACCACTCCAGGAAACAATAGGGCCATTTTGTAGAATACACAATCTGCTCGCTATTCAACAGGTTAAGTAAAAGTGCCTCTCAGCTCCCAGAAATGAAAGCAAAATAAGAAATAGCAGTTGTTTCCAAACTGAGCCTAAGTACAGACCAAAGCATGAGCTGGCTCTTCTTTTTCTATCTTGTCAAAGGCACATCCTTCAGAGATTTCATGAGGTGCCCTAATCTCATCCCACAGCGTTCACTGCCATTCCTCACAATGAAAGCTAATAGCAGGGGTTGGAGGCATTATGAGACTGCAGTCCAAAGCCTGGCAGGCTCGGGAGAGAGTGTGAGTGCTGCTTGCTTATTGCCGGCATCCGGGGTTCGTTCCACCACCTCGCATGTGACTACTTCCCCACAAACGCAAAGTGTTTTTGCTCAGCTCCCAACGTTCAGGTGCACTCAGCCTGAGGTCCAGTTGCTTCCCACTCCTCCATCTGCCCTGGTGCAGCTTTTAGGACCCCAGGTTTGTGATCTGATACTAAATACCAGTGCCCACTCAATGTTTGGATTCTTCTCTTCCCAGGTCCTCAGGACGGCCAGCTCCTGTGCGCTGTCCTTGGTACCGCCCTCACCTCAGTTCCCTCTGTACTAGGTGCTGGCTGAGCATCCTCAGTTCTCCCGGACTCTCCCAGAACGTGCCCCACCCTTTCTCCTTTCCTCACCTGCAGGTTCCTCCCACTGCTGCCCTGTCCTCGTCCCCTCATGTTCACCCCTTGTCTCCCTCAAAGACTTCTACTTCCAGCCGCTCAGTGGCAGTCCCCTCCCCCACTGCCCTCTGCACTTACCACAGGCTCCTCCTCAACATCCAGACCCTTTCCCGGGATCTGTTAGGTCAAACACTTCCCTTCCCTTAAGAGTTCCATGTTGTCTCAGACTTTGTGTTTCCACCCACACCCTCTGTTCCAGCTCTCCTGGCCAGTGTCTCTATGTGTTCCTCTCCTTGCCATGCTGCCCCCACCCCGAACCTGTGCAAGATGCTTTTTTCCACCTCGCACCCACTGCCAACCACATGCCAGTGTGCATCCTGCCCTTCTCAGCCCGGGTCACTTCAGGTCACTGACTCAGTTCAGTCCATCAGCCTTTTCCATTTAATCAGCACCAACCACATCCAAAGGCAGGTGCTCCTTGTTTTATGCAATGGCACTAAATGATATGTGCAGATCACCTTTCTGAAAAGAAAAATAAATTATGGGTCATGTGTATTAGACCAGAGTTTCTCAGCCTTACCACTATCGACATTTGAGGCCAGATAATTCCTTGTTATGGGGACTGTCCTGAGCTCTGGAGGGTCTGGCAGCGGCCCCAGTCCCCATGCAGTAGAGGCCAGTAGCACTCAGATCCCCTTCCCTAGGAGCAATAACCAACAATGTCTCAAGATGTTGTCAAATGTCACATTGGGGTCACAATCACCCCACTACATTAATGAACTTAATATGTAGAGATCATCTATAGTAAGAGGTTTTTTTATTATTTTGTAATGATTTTTATATTTATTATTTTCAGAGAGAGGGGAAAGGAGAGAGGCAGAGAGGGAGAGAGACTCAATGTATGGTTGCCTTTCACCTGCCTCCAGCTATGGACCTGGCTGGAGACCTGGCTTGCAACCTGGTTATGTGTCCTGGCTGGGAATCAAACCAGCAACCTTTGGGTTCACAGACCAGCACCCTATCCACTGTGCCACCAGCCAGAGCCAGTAATGGATTTTTTTGCAATGTGAAAATTCCTCCATTTTCCTATTGAACAGCTTAGATTTTTGCAGATTGAGCTATTTCACTTTTTTTTTTTTCCTTTTTGCTCAGTCCTCCACCCCCCACCCAACCAACCCCGCAACCAGATTGAGCTATATCAAAAGAGTAGTACACTTGAGCATACATAGACATACTCGTATATTCCATGCAACATGCTACTTACATATATATTATAGATCATTCCCATAGCCCAAGTTTGGGTTGCATTTGTCATGCGTGCTTATTTATGTCAGCTCCATGTAGATCATTAGCACCGTGCAGGCAGGAACCTCCTTCAGGCTGTGTGAGGTGCCCACCCACCATGACTGCTGGGGGTCCTGGCAGGGAGGCCAGCTCAGCTGCCAGCAGCAATGCTGTTAACCTGCTAACTGTAGAGCCTCTCCTCCTTCCTCTAACATCAGGCTGAAGAGCTGATAGCCCACAGTTTTAGAGCTATCATCTTGAAACTCATTCTGAATGGATCCTCGGGTGAAGAAAGGCAAACCTGATTCTCACACATGCAGGACATGAAATAACCGAGGGTGCTCTCTGTGAGCTGGGGCCATACGGTGACTCCTACAGCAAAATTGGAGGCAACTAGTGCCCATTGCCAGTGACCCTTTCCGCTCTCCTCCCCTACCCCACTCATTTTTTTAGTTTAATTTTATCGTTGTTGTATTACACCCATCCCATTTCCCTCCCCTCTCTCCCCCACTCTTCTAATAAACTTCACCTCCCTGCTTTTTAACCCATCTCCTTGAAAACAGGAAACGGAAGTAATCTCATGAGCAGTGGAGTTCTGAAACTCTAATGCCAACAAGCACCAGAACTGCTATGGGTGACAGAGAGGTGTTCCATATTGATGGCTTAATTTCAGTATTTCAACCCCCACACGCATTGTTTGTATGCTCTGAATATTTTTACTTCCATAAAGAAATAGATTCTCTTTCCTCTTTCTTGAATCACTTTTGTCTTCCCACTTTCGGCAAAGATAAAAGTTCTGTGAAATACTTCTCTACTTATAAAAAGACATAAGACAAGAATAAATGTAAATGGCAACTGACATTTCATTTGTGAGTGGGGGCAGAATAGGGAGGGACCAGTGCTGACTGGGGGAAACTGAAAAGTAAACCATATTTTAGGAGGAAGCCCACCCTTCTCAGTTCCATTGGTTGTTGCCCTATGAAAATTTGGGCTCGTTATTTCCAGATCTTCCCCTTTTTCACAGGAAGCAAGAAATCTGGGTTTTATTATGAAACCTCCTGGTTTTCAAAATTGGCTGAGATTTTTAAACACTCTGCAAGCCAAACACTGTAGACTGCCAGTGTGGGTGCCCCTTGTGATGAAAACTTTGACTGAAGCTCATTATACTAAACTATTCCCTTTCCTGGTGATATGCTCCTTCAAGTCATGCAGTTCTAATTGTACATTGAAAGGTTATGTCAGCTACTAAGAATTTGAACCTACAGGCATTTGAACCTACAAGGACAGTTCTTCATGTGCATGAAACTGTATTATGCCCAAGCCTACCCTAAAAATTTAATATATTTTAGTTTCAGGAAATCTTGAGTCAGAAGAAATCATCTAAAACTTACTTTGTCCTTCTTTCTGCCCTAAGACTTAGATGGTAGAAATCCAGAGGTCATCATGACCTCTCCCCTTTGGCCTCTTCTTACCTCTGACCTGGTCCTCATTTCCCTTCTTTACCCCCCAGTGCCCTAGAGTTTAGAAACTTGGGGCTGCAGTGTCCACTGCCCCCAGCAGCAAGGGCCCAGCCAGCCAGAGGGCACAGTGTAAAAGAAAGATGCTCAGTTGTTTCACTCAGGCAGAAGTGAGAACAGAAAGATGGTTGCTGTTCTGAGGAAACCTTTTGTGGCACGGGAACCTCTGGGCACCTTGGCCAAGAATTTGCCTCTTCGGTCAACCCCATTTCAAGTTTGCACCCAGTGTCTTACACACAAGGCCTGTACATGTTGGTAAAATAAAGGGATGGGTGGGAGGGATGGATACGTTGTTTATCAGAGGGTCAAGATTACCATTATACAAAACCTAACCCAATACCAAGAATCAAATGTAAAAGGATTCAGGGTTCGTATATTGGGAGAAGCTAAAACATGAACTATTCAAGATTTTTGAAGTATATAAAGAAAGGACATAGGGAAGAAGGTGCCAGTGGGGGGAACACACTTAACTCCAAAGGATCTGTGCTATGAGAAGACCTGAGGAGGTTCAAAACAAAATTGGAAAAATAACTAAACATGCTAATGATTTAGCTTCTATAGGGATGTTAAAATAGTCTCATCTGATAGCCTGTCTCCAACCACGCAGGGTTCTTTGCCAGCTCCTGTGATAGTTCCACAGGATGAGTCAGCAAATGGACATTTTTTTACCTCTCTGAACTGCCCAGAACATTTTCTAATACCAGCAGTGACACTGCTCCTTGTAGATGCCAGATATGCTTCTGCTAAGCAAACAGTCTTATGCAGAAGCTAAGATGGGCCATACTGGAAATGGTCTCTGAGCTCAGCTTCTCTGCTAGACCTTCCTGCCAAGGTGGCAACTTCTACTTTACATCCACCATCAGGATTAATCTGCCTTTATGTTCTAATCTTTTCCCTAAAGACTGTGTCTACCAAGGTGACAGAAGGTACCAGTGTTTCTCCTCCCAGGATCTGAGATGCTGTTAGAATTCACTCAAAAGAATTAAACTAACCAGACTTCTGATGATACACATGCACAGGAAAAACTTGAATCCAGTGTCAACCAAATAGCCACGCTTGCTGCCTGTGGTGTGATTTCCAGGGCAAATGGGCACAACATCCCCTTCCACGTACCAATCCCTCTGAGGATCAAGTTTTTTAAGACAAAAATTGGCTGCAGCATGTGCACACCTTGAAAACGCTATGCTAAGTGGAAAGCTAGTCACAAAAGACCACATTTTGTATGATTCTATTTCTATGAAATGTCCAGAATAGGCAAATCTGTAGAGAAACAGAAATTAAATCTCGTTTCGTAGGGCAGGGCGGGTAGAGAAGCTAGGAAGAAGGGGGGTAGCTTCTAAACGTACAGGTTTCTTTTTGGGTTGATGAAAATGTTCTCAAGCTGATTGTGGTTATGATTTTACAACTATGTTAAAAGCCATTGAATTGTGGTATGTGAATTATATCTTAATAGAGCTGCTAATAAAAAAAGATACAAAAAATGTGAGTAATAGTTCACCATGTCAACCTACTTTATATGCAGGCTAATACTTATTCATTCATCAGACATTGCCAAGTGCCGACTTAAAAAAACCTCGAAGTCCTTTGTTGAACAACAGATGGAGTTTACTTCCATAATAATAGACTTGATAGAGAGGCAAGGTAGTTTATTATTCTAAAAAATAATGAGCCTGAGTACATAGCAGCTGGGAAAATGTATCATCCATGGACATATCACCATAGGTCCTCACGGTTTTCTGGGTGTTATTAACCGTGCTTCTTTGCCAGTCATCTGCTACAATAGGCAGGTGTAATTCTCAGATGAGCAGGGTGGCTTTCAGGGTAGTGTTCCTTATATTTGTTTCCAGACGGACCCCAGTAATGACATCTAGGTCGTGCCCACGCCTGGCAACGGAACGGGCAACACACATGCATGGTCCTTACCTGGGCATGTTGCCAGTGTGTGGGACACCTGGTGACCATGAAAAATGATGCTGAGACCAGAGAGCAGGAAATAAGGTTACGTTCTCCAGGGCAATTGGTTAGCATGTGATGTTGTCAAGCATAGCCAGTTAAGGGAACCCCCACCTTCCTAGTCATTATAGGCAGAAGGTTACACCCCGATGGAAATTATTTAATGATGGATAACAGACTTAAGCATAATGATTGATGTGTCATTGCCTGTGGTGACCATTTTGGGTAAATAGATGGTTCCTAGTTAATATTTTAGAGAAAAGAAAGAGATGGGTGAGGGGTACTCGTAAGATCCTGTAAGCAACTGCTACCAACTTAAATGGGTGTTTTTCTAGAAGTTTTTAATTATTTAACTACAGATTTATTTAATCACCTATTCATCCACCCGCCAAGCTAATCTAGGGAAAATAAGAGGGCAAAGCAAAGCATTCATCAGACTAGCATTCAGAAAACAGAAAGAGCCCATTCCACTTGCAGATTGAATTATCATGGGACGCCAGGTTCACAAGAACCTTAAAGGTCAAACAGTTCAGCCATCTACATAAACTGTTGAGCTACAGGGAGGAGTAGCAACCCAATGTCCTACTGCCAACACCAAAGGTAAAGCAGGTAAAGTAAGAGATGGAGAGGGGCCTGCATCTTCCTAACTCTGGTTAACATTCTGCGGCCCTCCCAGGGAGTATCCCACAAGCAACACACTGTCTAACTGTATTATAACTTGGTCCGGAACATGATATGGGAGGAAATGACCTGCACCTCTTTCTCCCTTATATCTACCATCTGCACTTGATACCAAGAACTCAAAAGTCTTTATACTGTGATTAACTGTGCATAACCTCTATATATAAGAGGTGGCTGTCCTGGCACTGATGTACCTATTCCATCTCTCTTTACCATTTTTAATAATTGAGTTACTTTGTTGTTTAATGTCGCTTTGCATTTTATAAGTACGTTTCAACACATACACAAGCTCTTATACACCACAGCCTCCCACACATACTAATCTCAGGTCAAAGAATACCAAAATGCTATAGTGAGTCCCTTTGTGGTGGAGAGCCAATAGGTAAATTTGTGCTTTGCTAATTTACATCTTTCAATTTTTCTATAATGAGCTGGATTACTTATGAAGTATTTTTATTTTAAAAAGCTGGATTTGATAAGGAACTCATTCACACGTTGTTCTTGATTCATAGAGACTGACCACTGAATTCCATTGATATACAGTATGCTTAGTTAAGTCCAGAACATTTCTAACCATTTTCACTATAACCCACCCCCAATATACTTCTCTGTATATTCTCAGGACCTAGCACAGAGCTAAGCACTAGTATATGCTAAATGAATGCTTTCAGAATTCATAAATGAATTTTTTGTTAAACACATGAATCTTCCAGTCTCCTTTTATTCTGCCCATATCCCACTCAGGACTCTTATTAGAAGGTCTGATGAGAATTTTGAAACCCTGAAGTGCACTCAACAGATGACCCATGGTTTCCACAATGCAAAAGTAAACTAAGGAAAGCTGTGATATTTAAAGGGATAATCCAATTAATTAATTAATTTAAAAGGATAGCCCTATACATGACCAAATCTCACTTTGAAATCATTTATCTCTTTCCCAGAAAGGGATATTTTTATTAAAATAAAGTCTGAACAAAGTAACTTCTAAGAACTTGTGAAAAGGAGTCATTTTCTTCTGTTTTCTTTATGGTTTTGTTCTGAAAAGTTAGCCCTTGGTGACCTAGATTAGCAAAAGATCTAGTAAAACAGCATGTCATCTGTCATTTCCACCTGGCTAATCTTTACTAAAACCAGTAAGAATTTACTAAATCAAAGAACTTCATGACAGATCATGATCATATGAAGAAAGGATTTTGTTTTCTCATCTTCTCCCTTCTCCATATCCCAACAAATCAGAGCTTGTTTTGATTTTTGGAGTCTTATTAACACTATATGCTTTTATGGTGAACTGTTGATACATATGGAATGGAATTTTCCCTTCAGAATCTGTTTCTTATTGGACATCACTGACAAGTGAAAAGAAGGGGGCAAAGGCAGCCGGGTAGTAGATTGCTCCTGTTTTTGTTTTTAAACTTGAACTTCCTGAGTCAAGGGACATAAACTAGTAGTTCACTATTAGTTCACCTATGGATTTGTCATGGTTGGATTTTTTCCCCCCTTAATAAACAGAACCTTGTACTGGGCAGAGGGGAGCAAAGGGGGTAGGGTGGGGGACAACTAATCAATAAAATATACTTAAAAAGCAGCCCCTATTATTTGACACTACACAATGTTGTTGGGTTGTGTGCCATAATAGCACAAGTTTTCCAAATTTATTTTTAGGTGGCCTTATTCATTCTACTTAAAGTTAACTATTTTTAGAAAAAGACTGGCATACTGGAGGGACTAGAAGGTGGTGGACCTAGGTTTAGTCTCTGCTGTTAATTTCTTGGGTAACCCGGTGGAAGGCAACCTTCTGAAGGCCTGTTCACCTCAAAAGTACTTGATCATCTGCCTGGACCCTTCCAGCTGTAAAGTTTTCTGAATTTATTCGCATGGTGCCTTGATTTTCAAATGGACTGTCTTCTAAGAACAAGGTCTACAATACGTTCTGTGAAAGAGAGTGTGCTATCCAGAGTCTAGAGCTCTCCAAGAGTCTCAGACGGTGGCCTCTCTGCATGATTCATTGGCTCCAACAGCCTAAGGGTCTGTTCCCACTTGCACAGCAAGACGGATCTGTTACTAAGGCATTTCTAAACCCTCATTTCTAAGTCATGGGCCTTGAAGTAGCTCTCTAAGTGTGAGATAAAATGCTGGGTAAGACACTAGGGAACTATGTTAAGTCAAGGAAAGACTTCTTAAATGTTTTCTTGTTAAATGTTTTATTTCCCTTTTATGCTTAAAAGTCAACGATCAAGAGATATAGATCTTAAAGCAAAAATTGTGTTAAAATGTATAAAATAATTGTCTTGCCTCCTCTTTCACCCCCCTTATCTCCTGCCCTCTCCCTATTCCCCTCCTGGCTTATGGTTTTGACTTTAACACGATATTATTTTCTCACATTCCTCCTTCTTCCTCCTTCACAGGATACATCCCCAGTTACCTAGACAAGGATGAGCTGTGTGTGGTGTGTGGTGACAAAGCCACTGGGTATCACTACCGCTGCATCACCTGTGAAGGCTGCAAGGTAATTGTCCCTCCCAAGACTCTCCTCCCCAGACCAGAATGCGGAAATTAAAACCAAATTCCAACATTTGCGGCCTGTGATCTTCGGGGGTCTGGTTGCCCTCTTCATGTTTTGGCATGTTTAAGAACTAAATTTTTCTTTCCAAATCAAAAATAATTAAAGAATTTGGGGGAGAGTATAATGTCTGGGTTTTTAGACAGGGGGATAATAAAATAAGAAGAAATGAACAAAATTCTCCTTTGCGTTTTAAAATGCGTAGATGGAACATGTTATGGTCCCAACAAATGATCATTTTTCTTCCTGTTTTATCTCCAGTGTTTTGAGGGGACAGAGCTCGCTCTACCACAGGCTGTTGGCCTCTATTAATCTAAGCGAATAAACTCACTTTTAAGGTTTCCATTAGGAAATATCTTTTTGAGACTACTTAAATTCAGTTATGTTCTGAAATTACCTGAATTGGCTTTCTGTACAGCCAGCAGTCAGTAAGTAAATTCTGGTTATCCATCAGCTAATTTTATGTTCTGTAGACCCATCTTTGACAAGAATATCCCAGTAATCAATAGTCAGTTCACTTCCCGAAAGTGAGCCTAAATGTGCCTACTTACAATTTGTCATCAAAATTAAAAAAAAAAAAAAAAATTAAGATGAGCTTTCTGACCAACATCTTTTGATCCAACAACCTAACCTGGAAAAGAAAGTCTACTATGAAAGCAAATAAAGCTTAGCCCAGGGCCATAGCCAGCATTCAACTAATGTTTTATAAATGAGGAAATATATTAAGCCAGGGAAAGATTTTTTACATGTTTTCTTATTAAATGTTTCATTTACCTTTTCCATTTAAAGGAAAATTATCACAAGATGTAAATTCTAAAATAAAAGATGTTTTAAATTTTATAAAGCAATTCAATCTTCCCTCCTTCATTATCCACCCTACCTCCTCACCTACCCACTTACCTCCAAACCTTTAACCCTAAACCCAGAAATCAACGTGTTAGCTCAGCTTTAAGCTACGGTGTCCTATTTTCCCAGCGCAATTATTTGCTATGCAAACTCCCTATTTTTTGTGCCTGGAATTAAGAAACTCTTAGTAGAAGCTGCTAAAATCCATTGGAAAGAAGTCCTGTCTAAGATCCCAAGGCCTTATATCCGCAATTCGAAAGTGCTGCAATGTGTTCTCATTCATCCAGACCCCTTTGATCTGGAATTTTTCATGTTTTAGCAAAGATTGGGCTAAAGGTTCCTGCTCCATCAAGTAAAATATTGTCTCAAGGAGTTTAATTACAAATAAGTCCTGGCTATTTACTAATTGGGGGACTTGCAGACAGTTTCTTGAAAGCACAGTTTTGTTGACTCGATTTAAAAATAATAAAACTGCATTGCACTAGACATTCTTTTATTTCAAAAACTCAATAATTCAGATGGACCTTTTTTTCTAAATTAGCCCCAATTCATAAGGCTTTACTAGCCTAATTATGCAGCATTGAGATTCTTTCAAATTAATTTCAAATGGTTAATTTTGAATTCTAGGAAAGAATCTAATGAAAATTACATTTAATAATTAACTCCCAAAATGACTCTAAAGACTGAATGTGCCCTACAGGGAGGACTTAATGCTCATTTAGCAACTGACTTAAACCAAGGGAGGATCAAGCATGTTAACCTTTAATTCTGCCTCACATATATCTTCATGATCATCAAGAAATCCAGCCTCTTTTCCCCAAATCACAGGATATCTGGGGCCTCATTCAACTGAAGTTTATTTAAGAGAAGAAATCATGTAGCATAAAGCTAGATTTCTTAGCCTGGGCCTTTATCTCAGATCAGCATCCTGTTTCTAGGATTGATTCATTTTTAAAATCAGAAAGAAGCCTTCCTAGGGTTATTATGCAGATTATTTAATGTGAGGACAAAGTGTCTTGGAAAAAGACAAGAATTTTTCAAATGAAACACAGTGTTTAAGTGTGGTCAAAGATTTTCTTTTTTAAAGGTCATACTTTACATATTATTTATTCAGACTTATTATTTAGAGATATTTCTACCCCATAGTTGTGATGTGTATAAGGAAAATCTTTTTTTAATCCATTTTGGCCCTGAACACAGTGAAAATCTTCTAGAAATGTTTTTTATGCTTTATGAGCCAGTGTTTATGCATCTTTTTTTATATTTTTTAATTTATTTTCCTATTACAGTTGTCCCAATTTTCCCCTCTTTGTCCCCCCAAAATATGGAATGCTTCACAAATTTGCATGTCATCCTTGCGCAGGAGCCATGCTAATCTTCTCTGCATCGTTCCAATTTTAGTACATGTGCTGCCGAAGTGAGTGCTATGCATCTTTTGTAGAAAGTGTTGATAATGCCCCATAAGTTTTTTGTTTTTTTTTTTAAGAAAGACTACAAGCTCTTTTTTTTTTAAGATTTTATTTATTATTTTTAGAGAGAGGGTTAGGGAGAGAAGCAGAGAGGGAGAGAGACATCAATGTATGGTTGCTTTTCACCTGCCTCCAGCTATGGATCTGGCTGGAGACCTGGCTTGCAACCCGATTATGTGCTCTGGCTGGGCAATTGAACCAGTGACCTTTGGGTTCTCAGGTACAAGCTTTTTAATAGTTGCCCAAATATTGACCTAGGAAGGTGACACTTAGCATCATCTCAGACTCCTAAGATATGGACCCAGGTCTTCTCAAAATGCATGGGAACACTCTGATCTTGATTTATAAAAGCAAAACCTTCACTCACCAACAAATCATCAGTGAAACACATGTCCTTATTCAGTTGCTGGGACATTTGTCAGCTCACTGCAAAATGATTCTTTTAATAAGTAGACTATTTAAACATTTTCCATCCTAGTTCATTCACTTTTAGGACTTAATTGTGTCACTTTTTTAAGGTTAAGAAACCTAACATCTTTACAGTTACTCAAATGAAGTGGTCCCTCATCAGTCATCAAAATATTTTTATTATAGATTAGAGAAGGCCAACATCTTAAAAGGAATTTGGTCTATGAAGTAAGTGCCTAAGAAAAGTCATCAGAGATAAAAGCCATAAAGATGGCACAATGAATAAGAGAGCCTGCTACCTCAATACTTTTTGCAAAATAAGCAAAATTTGAATTATTGTATTTTTTGCATTTAAAAATTCATAGAGTAGCCTTTTTTGGAAAAATTAATGTTATTACTTTGACTGGTATATTACATCTCATTCTCTCCTTAGTGTTGTCTGATTCTTCTGTGTGCCCCGTTTCCCAGAACGTGAGTCAGCGTCAGGTAGGAGAGGAAAGGGTCTCCCTGACTTAGGATAGAGCATCGACTATCCTATGCTCACAGCAGCATGTCCGCATTCTCACGGGCTGCCTGGATTTGGGTATCTCCACATCTAGGGAAACTTGGCCTCCTCTAGAGGCCTCTCTCCTTCCTGTCTCTGACATACGTCTTCTTGCCTGGAGTCTCCCAGCTTCTTTTCCCTTTAGGCAAGGGTAACCCCTGAAGGGTGGGCTAGACAGAGGGTAACCGAGATCCAGGAAAAGAGATGTGTCATGGGAAAGCTTATTTTTCACTCTATGCCATGCTCTGACATTCATGCTTTAGCATGATGTGCCCACCTTGAACATCCAGGGAAATACTGCCAACCTGCCAAAGAGCTGCACTGTGTGTGATTGAGTGAATCTTGTAACAATAGTATATCAACATCATTCAAACTAATGGACTCAAGTGCATGAGGATGCAAAACCCAAATACAATATGACAGTTTTTCTATTAGAACTTGAACACATGCCCCAAAATCAAGTCCATTCACTATAGTTATTGCTCTTATTTTATTTTAATCCTCTTTACCCAGTATAAAATCCCATCCTTGACCTTTTCTTCACAAGGAAGAGCTCTTGTGTCTGAGTGAGAAATATGAGTGGTATAAGTATGTATGTAATCGAAGCCAAGAAAAGTCAAACACATTAATTAAATTTAGACTTAATCTAGGTCAACTTGTTATTTCAGTCCCATCATTTATGTAACCAAGTTAGAGGTCCCACTTAAGCTTTAGTTGAAAATGTCTTTTGCCTTGCTAGTCTACTAAAGTAAAGGGTTTTTGTTTTCAGAGATGAGTTAGAGGGCACTATTTATAATCTTCTCATCTAAAATATTTAAATAATACAATAAAATTGGATTCAGTTTATATTTTTATCACATAGATAATGAAGTAAATAAGATATGGAGTCCAACTCCTGGCCTCCAAGCCAAGGTCCAACATGTATTTACCATTGACTTTGGACAAGTGATTTAACTGTCTGCAGCATTGCATTTGAACCCCCACAATGGAGATATTGAGTACCAACCTCATAAGGTTGTAGAAAAGACAGAAGATAAGTGTCTACAGCACTTTGCAATGTGCCCCCTCACAAGAAGTGCTCTCTGTCATTATTAATTCCTACAATACCAAAGTATAGTTGCCAAGACTTAAGTGTCACATCCAGAAAGTTTCTAGTATAACATGCTTTTGAGTGTTATATAAACTGCCCAAACCAGGAATCAAATGGTATCCCCAGAACTCTTTACACAAGCATTCTGCCTGCCTTAAAAAAAGGATATAACATATTGCACTTTAGGGTGTATGTCAATGGATATTGGAGAAAAAGAGGATGCTGAAAGGAAACACCCCAATGCTATGAGCTTTGGGAAAATTTTGGTAGAGAACCTGAAATGCTTTACTCCCCAAGTGCTGTTGTTTCAAGGACGGTCTGAGCTGGTCATGACCATCTCAAGAGTCAAAAGAAAGAATTAAATTAAATCTCTAGAGGCAGTTGTAGTCATTTAACTTCCAAATGATTAAAATTCTTATGACAAAGTACTTACTGCAAGTATCCAGTTCATTTATTCTCCAATATAAAGTACTGCAAATCTCTTTTTTTAAGTGTATTTTATTGATTGGGCTATTACTATTGTCCCAGTTTTCTCCTTTGTCCTCTTCCCGGTATTCCCCTTCCCTCCAACAATCCTGTATGCAATTGGTGCCCTTCTGGGTGTTGTCCTGCTGGTAGTTACCAGAATGGGTGGGTTTGCGTACATTCTAGGATGATGTGGGCCCTTTAAATGAACTCTTCTGAAAGATCAGCAGGTTTTTTTCCATTGCTGCAACCCCCACTGGTTTTTATAACCAAAAGTTATGAGGCTTTATTTTCCCGGTGCTGGAACCCAAGGCTGTGAAGTCTGGCCTGAGGCTGGGATCGATCTCTCTCAAGGTACCCCTCCCAATTTTTATCCCCCACATGTGAATGTGGGACTGCCACCCTTGCCTCACCACCCCAGCTCCCCAGCTCTGTCCACCCCTCCCCATCTGGATGAACATGGCTTCTTTAAATCCTAGTTGTTGGACTCCCATACAGTTCAATTTTCTGGCAATTCTGGGTATTTTTTGGTTTGAGATTAATTGTGATCTTTCTTATTGTGGCACAAGGTGGCAAAAGTTTCCTTCGTGACCAAAAGTAACAAATGTCTTCATAGCTTAATTTATCAGCACAATTATGGTGCTCTATGAAATGAAGTAATATAATTTATTTATATTTCTCAATGTTTAAAAACATAAAAACAAACACAAGATTTTTCCATTAGCCTGTTTTCCTCAAATGAATGCCAAAAGGATGTTAACTCTGTAGACCTGTGATTTCTTCAGCTCAGCGTTAGAATTCTTTAGATTCACTTTGATCCAATTGTCCTATATTTGAATAACTAGAGCTACACGCAGGTAAGATCCAAAACAATCCATCACAGCTACATGGATACAAGATTCTGGAGTTGTGTATTTCTAGAAAATATGTAACTGTTGTCTTGGGTCTTTCTTTTTCCTGTAGGGTTTCTTCAGAAGAACCATTCAGAAAAATCTCCATCCATCCTATTCCTGTAAATATGAAGGAAAATGTGTCATAGACAAAGTTACACGAAATCAGTGCCAGGAATGTCGCTTTAAAAAATGCATCTATGTTGGCATGGCAACAGATTGTAAGTAACCTTTTTCCTTTGCTTTATATTCAAGGGGTTGATTAGGGAAAGGTTTGGTTCAAGGAGATCAGCCAGGCAGAAAAGCAAACAAGAACCCATGTGGACAAAAGGAAGGCACTAGCCTTCCCACAGTCATTGCTGAGTGGTTTCCACCCTACCTCTCCCTGTCAGCTCATAACTCTCAAGGTATCCAGATGATGGGTGAGGGAAAGCAGTTAAATGATTCCTATCATGTTTTCAAGACTGTTAGCAATACTCTGTCTGCAACAGAGATTACAAGCGAAAGGTCTTGTCCATTCGCCTTGGTAAGGTCTACTTTTACACGCAACATTTACGTGGCAAAAGCCTCATGGACAAGTCCTACTATATTTTTCAAAAGCAGAGACAGGAATTTAGTTTTGTGGCCATTTTTAGAGACGGGGCACTGGCAGAAAACATCGTGATCAGAAATTTCTGAAGAATGTGAAGCTGAGTGCTATTATATGAGTCACCCGGCTGGTGGTTGGTTGGGATATTTTTAGCCAGGAAAACATTCCAAGCTGAAGTCGTCCTACCCAGTTTTTAAAGTGCCACAGCATATGGTGGTGAGATTAGCTGCCATCCAGGTTTCCTCTCCCCACACTGCAGAAGGCATTTACACCAGTCACTTTAATTAATCTGATAATAAAGTAAGAATTGTGTCATTCCAAACATGGGGCCTCCCTTTTGCCAGGCATCAGGGTTAATGATCCCTCCAGGCATAAACTTTTTGCACATCAATGAAGAATTCCAACCTTGAGTTTTAAAAAAAAAAAAAAAGTTGGGGAAAGGAGAAAGACAAAAAAGAAAGAAGGAATGCATCAAGGATATTTTTCCTATGAAAGAAGAAATAGTTATAGCTTGTATTTATGTGACTAACAGGGTTCTCTCAGCTAGAACAAAAATATCTGTCAAATGTCCTGATTAGCCCATTAAAAAAGACAGAATGGGAAGTCTTAAAAAAGAGGAGGGTTGGGTTAGGGTGTTAGGCTGAAAATCCTAGGTTAATCCCACCTCCTGCTAAGTGTGTTCTTTGTCTTTATCTTTTAAAGACTTGCAGCCATTACCAATAATACGCCTCATAAGGGTATGTGAAATGATTGACCAAGAACCAAATACTTAGGTGTGTCACTATCATGAACTGTTATTATTAAGTGCCCATTTCACTGTTTTATTGAGAACTTAAAGATATGAATGCTTATGAGGTTTAAAAAATTCAGTGTTCATCTGAGTTTTGAATTCATTTGAATTCATTATTTGCTTGTGAGATATTGTAAGAGTTCAGGCTTTAGAATCAGAAAAACTGCTGGAATCCCAGATCTGCCACTTGCTGGCTGTGTGACCATCAAACTTATCTCTGGTTTCCCTTCTGTGAAATAATCACCTAGTTTGCGGTTGTTTTCAGGATTAAATTAGAGCCCTGACTGGTGGCTTAGTGGATAGGTGCTGGCCTGTGAATCTAAAGGTCACTGGTTCGATTCCCAATCAGGGGACATAACCAGGTTGCAAGCCAGGTCTGTAGCTGGAGGCAGGTGAAAGGCAACCATACATTGACATTTCTCTCCCCTTCTTCCTCCCTCCCTGTCCTTCTCTCTAAAAATAATGAATAAAATCTTTTATTTTTAAAGGATTAAATTAGATAATATATGTCAGATGCAACCATCCTAGCCCAGTAAATGCATTTGGTAAATGGGGGTTATAGGTGAAAACCCTTTCTTTTCTCCATTTAAGAAGTGAACTAAAATAACTGGGCAGGGCTCATTCATATTTCCCACATCTGTCCATGATCACCTGACTTTGGTGATCCAGTCAAATCAAGGTAATCTGGGTTTTTTTGTTATTCTATTTGTGGACTAGCTGAGCTCCTATAGTTCTCCTTACTATGTTTGCTTTCTTCCTTTCCCTACCGGGTCACACCTTCGTCAAGAAATGGCCCCAGGACAATGATGTTATAGGACTCAAGTCAGGAATCCTGGGTTCATTGGCTTTGCCATGAACTTGCTTTGTGACTTTAGGCAAGTTGTCATCTCTCTGGGTCAACTTCCTCCTTTGTGAAAGGAGAGAGTTGGCCTAGATAATATTTAGGGTCCCTTCTAGTCCTAAAAGACTATGACCCTGTAGTGTGAAACCTCAGCCTTTCCATTCCACTGATAATTACTGGGAGTCTGGCAAAATGGTTTTACAGTTTTATGGGAAATTAACCACAAAAGTATAGGTTTCTTATTACCTGCTTCTTGTATTTCCCTTCTGCATAAGTGATAATCCCTGTGAAGTAGGGATTATTGATCCCATTTTATGTGGGAAGAAACATAAGCTCAGAGAGCCTAAGTAACTTGCCAGAGGTCACACAGCTAGAATTTGGTAGAGTCAGGATTCAAACCTGGATCTTTCTAGATCTTTCTAGATTACAAAGCCTGGGCTCCTGTACCACCAGTAAGGGTTTACTAGGTTAGAGAATAATGCAAAGTGAGTACTGTGCAACCCAAGATAGGCCCAGCCACATTCCAATATTCCTTAAGGGAGCTAATGGAAAGTTGGCAGGAGGGCTGTCAGTCTCCCATTGACTGCTACAGAACTTTCCTTGAACCTTCTAAGTTCTCTTAGTAAAATAATTCTCCTTACAAAGAGCCATTTGGAGGGAGGAGGGGCATTACAGAAATGAAAGGAGTGAATTTGGTTGATTGGCTAGACAGGCTCATCTGGGAACCTGACTCATGGGTAAGTTTGACCTCTCTCTGCTTTATTCGTATTTAGAGCCACCTTCTGTGGAATTGGGATGCCCAGGGTCCAGCTACCCCAGGGCTAGGCACTGGGAGTTCGGCACTAGGGCTCATGTTGGACAATAAGTGGTCAGTCGATGGCCGTTTGCTGCCCAAAGAGAAAATGTCCCAGTATGACCCCCCTGTAGGCCCCACATGAGCAGCCCAGGGGCGCGCAGGCTGTGGGAGTATCTGTGGGTTTTGTGTCTCTCTCCCTCTCCCAGTGGTACTGGATGACAGCAAGAGGCTGGCCAAGCGGAAGCTGATTGAGGAGAACCGGGAGAAGAGACGGCGGGAGGAGCTGCAGAAATCCATCGGGCACAAGCCGGAGCCCACCGACGAGGAGTGGGAGCTCATCAAAACCGTCACGGAAGCCCACGTGGCCACCAACGCCCAAGGCAGCCACTGGAAGCAGAAGCGGAAATTCCTGGTGAGGCTTCTGGATCAGCTGACCATCGGGGGCATGCTGGAACTTTCTCCCTCAGCTCACTCAGTCCTCACAGCCCTGGGGTGCTGGGGCTACTCCCCTAGATTATTGACAAGGACTTTGCTGCTGTGGAAAGTCAGGTGGCTGCAGAGCCAGGATTTGAATCCAGCTCTGTCTGAAAACAAAGTCCACTCCTATCATTTAGCATTTTAGGGTCACTAAATTCTAGAACAGTATCTAAAGCCATGTTATCTGTTTGCTTGTACTGTTAGTAAGGCCAGCGTGGGTTAATTAGTAAACATCTTGACCTGCCATCTTTCCCTTTTTGTACTCATTTCCTCCCTCCGATGCCTATTTACACACAGACTTAGTCCATTAAACTTGCTCTAAAATATTCCCTTTAGAACAACCCCTAGAACAAAGTGTCCCATGTCTGAAATGCGTTTTTATGTCAGTGGAAGTCAAAATGTTTAGCTTAAAATGAATGATCTCAAGGCCAGGAAGACAATAGGAAGGAGTAGGATGGGGATAGAGAGGAGGCATGTACAGAAAAGAGGCCTTTCAAGACCCTTGGACTATCGATGTTTGATATTTTTATAGAAACTAACCATTGTGAAAGTCCTTTTCCTTCACTTCTCTTTTGAACTTCACAATGCTTTGAGGCTGGAGTTACTATCCCCATTTTACAGATATGCAAACTGAGCCCAAGGCCTTAAGTAGCTCACCAAGATCACATTACTAGAAAGTGGCTGATCCAGGCCCCAAAACCAACTCAGATCTTCTGGTTCCAAGTCTAGGCCTTCCACCTACCTTACCAGATAGTGCTTACCTATCCACAGGAACTAACCCTGCTCTTTGTTTATGAAATGAACACTTTATGAGCCGCAGCATCAGACATTCTATGAGTTTAGTTGTGCCTTCAGGGGACATCAGAGTATCCTGCCCCCACTAACAAGAAGCTATATAGTGGTGTTATTGCCCTGTGCCTCAACATCCCCATTATAATGCCATTATAAATGGGATGGGGGTGGTGAAAACCCCTCTTAGCGCCCTGATCTTTCGCCCTCGGCCTCACCCTGATATATCTGCCAGACAATTAGAAACCATTAATTATGAATAGGTGATCAATTCTAAACCAATATATTTGGGGCATAGCAAAATGGAATGCTGCCTAACCCTAAGCCTCAATCTGTCCTTTCCCCAAGTGTGCTAGCCATAAATGGACATTGTAGGAACCACTTCCAGCCCTGGCACTGCCACCTGATTTCAGAGTAGTGGCCAAGCTGAATTCTGAGTTAGGCGGAAGACTTGGGGCACATCCTGGACTTCTTCTAAGAAACCCTATACTTTCATTTTTCTTTTTATTCCCAAAAGAGAATGGATACTAGTCTAACTAACCCATTCGGTGCTCACCAAGGTGCTTCTTTCCAGACTGAAAGATTTGTTCCTCTATTAAGAAAACATGTATTGAGCAGCTACTCTGTGCCAGGAGGTAGAAAAACTCAGCTGTATTTCAATAAAGGGAGACAGATCGTTAAAATAAATGCAGGTAGTGGTAAGTGCATTGAGGTGAATAAATATTGTGATGGGACAGAGTGATCGTGAGTTGAAAATGGGAGACTTCACTTCTTTAAACAGGCAGGTCAGAAAGCAACTCTTTGGAGAGGTGATAGTTGAGCTGCATCTGACAGTGCAGAAACAACTCTACAGTAAAATTTAATCAGACCTCTTCATGCCTCATTGTCCCTTCAATAAAGATAACACAATTTCTAGTAATTAAAACCAGCAAGGTTCTGCAACTTTAACTTGAAATCTCTTAACAGTTTTCCTCAGTCTGATCACCTATTGAAAGAACCAAAGATTTGGCCCAGGATGATTTGCATTACCTTTTTGTCAAGGCCATGAGGTTATCAAGGCACAAGAGAGTTTTCCTCAGAAGGGTAACATTAACAGAACAGCTACTTCCCCCTGGGGGGAAGACATGAAATGCACATTTTGTAGATGCTTGATCTGCTCAAGAACTTGCCGCTCTTGATCCAAATACAAATAACCGCTTCTTTGGGCCATGTTGTTCTTAGAGGGGTGTTGGGAAAGATCAGAATGCTTGTGCTGTCCCACCTTCTCTTCAGTGAACTTCATTTCTATCAGCCAGTCATCTTCTGTGCTTAGGATCAGCCTGCATCTCCTCCGGGAAAGGACCATGTTCCATTTCACATTATCCCCAGGGTCTATCCCATGGATGGCTGAAATTTGTGGTAGCTTTTCTCCAAGTTGGCTTCCATTAGAGTCTTTCCTGCTTGTATACACAGCCATTCTCTCCCATGGACAGCTAGAGTCTGTTTCTCTCCTCCCCTGAATATCCTCTACGATACCTTTAAACAATGGATCTGGACAGAGTGACTAGTCAGGCTGAGTCATACAAAGCCTTTTACTTTCCATTTAATTACCTTTGAGGGAAAATATGCCTGGTGCCCCTAAGGGACACTAACTGCCATGTTTACAAAAAGAAAAAGAAAAATGGCTAACTACCCTGAGACCACCATGCTGTGAGGAAGCCCAAGTTAGCGATGCGGAGGGCCCATGAAGAGAGATTCTCGACTCAGGCACCAGAAATGTGAGGAAGCTTTCAGATGACACCTGCATTCAGTGTCGTGTGATGACCACCAGGAAGGACCCCAAGTGAGAACCACCCTGCTGAGACCCTCCATCCCCAGAACTCCAACAGAAAGTAAAAATGTTTTATTTTTAAGCCACCAAGTTTTGAGGTAATTTGTTACACAGCAATAGATAACCAAAACAGAACTCGACCCATGTTTATTCAGCAGAACGGTTCCACCAGCCCACCCTCAGAGGCAGAACACTTAAGCCCTGTGTCTCAACCAGGTTACAGATACATATTTATAAGCACCCCTTGCAGTAGGATGATCTCGATTGAGAATTTATGTGCAGGATGGAATTGTTGCTCTTTTAGTGAGTTATTCCTGCAAGGACTTTAGGAAGTCATCGTTAAAGCCAGCTTTGCTAAATGGTACCCATATCCTAACTGGGCTTCTATACATTAAGATTTATGTCTCCTGTGTAGCTGATAACCCCCTTTTATTTTTTATTATTTTTTTTTTTGCTTGCTTGCAGCACTGCTAGGCATATTATTTTATTTATTTTCATGTGATGATGGCCCATCTTGTTCTGAAACAGAATTCAAGGAGGCCTATTACATTAATAATAATAGTAATATATCATCAGGGATTCAAATATGTTATCATAAAAGCTACAAATGTTTATTTATCTGTAATGGGTCAGTAACTTATTCCCCAAAGGAGCTCCTTTATCATTTTTAACCCTAAGACCAGGACCCAAGTCAGAAATAAGGACTGGTGGTTCGATCTGGGCTTCAAGTCCACATTTGTGCTGAGAAAGAAGAGTCATTAGCAAATAGGCACTTGTGCAAAAGCCAAGCAGATTTTCATAATTCTAAAGCCACTCTGTAAAACTGTTTCTAAAAGCACTCACATCATATAATTTTCTAGTTTTCTCCAATCCATTCAAAGCTCTGATGGTACAGAAGTGCCCGATTTAATCACCAGCAATTTGTGTGTGATGATAGTGACAATGAGCAGTGGATGTGGACTCAGGCGGGCACACGAAGCCTCTGATGTCAAACAAGGGAAAGCAGTGTCTCCCCACATCCCAGGGCCGGTGAGACAGTTGGTTTGGAGCAAACTCTGTACCAACAACATTATTGTCTGTTGACCTTGTGTTATTATTGTGTGTTAACATTGTGTTACTATTCTGAGCCCTTAGTTCACATGCGAAGGTATGGCTTTGGATGAATTTTTCACACAAGTATGAAATGTGACCATCAGAGCCAGCCTGCCCGGCTTTTCCCCTGGCAGAGCTACAGTCGGATTTCCTACCTTCTTGTTTGGGGTGGCCTCGCAAAGGGGCCTAACAGGAAGGCCAGACAGAGTAAGTGACTTGGCCATGTGTGGTCCCGGTGGACAGGTCATAAGACAAGTACAATCAAGTCAGGAAGGCTTCTATCTCCCCCAACTATTGTAAGTACATCAGAAGAAGGCAGGGTAGTCTTGAAGCTGTGTGCATGGAGATTGGAACCAGACAACCTGACCCACCAAATCAGAACCTCCAGGTCTGGGGCCCAGTAATCAGGTGATTCTGATGCACATGAAGCTGCACCCTGAGGCAGCAGCCTTGCCACTGGAAGGGTCCTCACCACCCTGCAAGCAAGGCCTTGCCTCTGCTTGCTCATCTTGCTGGAAGTACCACTTCCTCCTACCCATCTCTGCCCACCCCCCTGCACCTGCCACCCCAGGTGCTTATTTTTATCTGTTCGCTGTGCCTCTAGGCAAAGTGGCCTACCATCTGGCAGGGCTTTTGTCTCTGATCCCTTCGATCCTGTCCACAATTTCCTGGAAGACAGTGGGAGGGGCTGACAAAGTTGGGGGGTGTCCCCTGAGGTCAGCGTATACAGTGTCAAAGCCTGGAACTAGGGCGAAATACGAGGCTCCTGGAAGATGACTATGTGGAGTTCTGGCCTCAAGGGATTGGCCTTGACCTCCCTGAGCCCAGTTTGCCCCTCAGGAACTGTGTGAGAGCCTCCAGGGATGGCCTGCTGGTAGGCCACTGATAAATGGCAGTTATTGTTATCACAAGGACAGGAAAGGGCAACGGAGAGGCCGGGTCCTGGCAGGAAGCACTGGAGACAACAGGAGATATGTGGGAGGCCACACCATGGCAGTCACTGAAGGCCAAGCTAGGGAGCTAGACTGCTGAGTGCCTGTTGGGGCCAATGTCAGCACAATCGGTGGGAGGGGGTCACTGACTAAAATGCTGACTCTGCACAATTAAGTCTGGGGAGAAAACTCAGATTCTGTGTTTCTAGGAAGCCGCAGGTGACACCCATGCTACTGTACCACCCTTGGAGCAGCAAAACCATGGATGGTTCTTAGGCAAGTGAACAGCAGAGAAGTGCCCTCAGGACATTGACTACTAGGTGTGCCATGTTCCACACAGCTCAGTTCCCATAGGCAGCCTGGAGATTGTCCCTTCAGCCCACTGTGACCTCCCACAACCAGAGTCTGTAGACAGACAGGGTGTGGAGCCCCAGCAGCAAGAGGGAATAAGAGTGAATCCCACAGGGTGCTGTCTACGGGGCTCCCCCACAGTGTGCCGTCTGCCTCACGGCCACACTGAGCCCACCTCCAACACAAAGATACACATTGCAATAGGCAGTTCTCTGAAAATGCCCTAAATTGTATGCCCCTGGGGTAGTTATGCACCCATCATGTATTCAGAAGTAGAACCCAAATTCCTCTCTCTCTCTCTCTCTCTCTCTCTCTCTCTCTCTCTCTCTCTCTCCTCTCTTCCCCCAGCACAATCCTGTGAACAGTATCACTGGAGGCCTATTATAGCAATGGCCAAGATATATATCTTTGCTCAGAGACATAAATGGAAAACTACACAGTTTGTTAATAAACTGTGCAAACTGGAAACTGTACAGGTTGGCAACTCAAAAGAGATTTTTCTTCTACATGAGAACTAGGATAAATACCTATCTCTACAACTTTGTCATTTAACTCTTTCTTGTCTCTCCTCCTTAGCCAGAAGATATTGGACAAGCACCCATAGTAAATGCCCCAGAAGGTGGAAAGGTTGACTTGGAAGCCTTCAGCCATTTTACAAAAATCATCACACCAGCAATTACCAGAGTGGTGGATTTTGCCAAAAAGTTGCCTATGTTTTGTGAGGTGAGGATATTTTTTTTCCTTCTACATTGTTTTTCATTCTAGTTCCATCAATCTCTAGGAATACTGAAAGTTATTTATCATATAATATTATTAGTAAGGACTTAGTCCTGTGAAAGCAATGTCAGCCCAAGGAGAAAATGCACTGTGTCATTTTTATGCCCCTACTCGCTATAGTCAATCACCATCCATTAGCTTGTCCGCATGAGGCCAATGAAGATCCTACCCACCCACCCGACTCCAGGCATAGGGAAGATGATGGCAATACTTGCATTTATTCAACACCTACAATGTCCTACTTACCATACTCAAGTTTACCAACAAGAAATCCAATCCTTATCTTCAAGGTAGCCAGCCCCACCTCTTTTTGTATCTCTGCCCCTCTGACCTGTCTGGATGAATATTTCTTTAAAATCCTTGGTTGTCAGACTTCCATATGGCTTAATTTTCTGATGGTTCTGGGCGTTGTTTGTTCTGTAATCTAGATGTAATTTTTTCTATAGTTGTGCAAGCTGGTGAAACATTTTTACACCTTCACCTTGACCAGAAGTCAAAAGACACATTTTTCATTTTCACCAATAACTTTATTGATTTGAATATTTTGAGTATGTTGAGATCTTCTGCAAGGTCTAATGTTGATTATTCTCAGTTAATGTCTTGATTTGATCACTATCAACTTCAATTAGCCTACATGACCCTGTGGCATTTTCCAGCGAGAAATCTCTAGTGCAAAACTTTGATCAGTCATGGCAATTTCTCCATACACTGCACAAATCTTTTATTCCTTTTTTGCATTTCGGTTGCATCTTACCTTTCTTGAAGTAATATAGCATAATATGCCAAAAATATTGCTTATTTTCTTCCATCGTCAATATTAAAATGGCTACACAAAAATTCACAAATTTTGACGTATTTTTAAAATGCACACTGACATGACAGCTGTCACAATATAATCTAATAAAATTGTTTGCAATACAGTTAAAGACAACTAAGTGCTACTACAGCCATCTTAAGGAAGAAACCAAATGAAATTTTTGGCCAAGCCAATCTTTCATATTGCACATGCACATGTGATAAACATGTGTGAGTGTTCGTTGGGTTGAGTACATTTTATTGGGCCTTTCTTGATCTTTTCTCTCTCTCTGGGCTATGTCCCTTATCCTCCAATCCTTGGTGTCTGAGTGGACCTGTTGAGTTTGCTACGCCTACAACCTGAGCTAGCCTAACGGCTATGTGTTTCCCTTCAGATCCCACCAAAAATGGTTTTTAGAAAAAGAAAAGCTCGTATAAGCCAACCACTGGAGAGCCATTGGAGTTAAAGAAAGGAAACCCTCCCCACCACCATTAACAAACACACTATGCACTTGTGTCTGAGGCAGGAGGTGAGGGGAGCATGTGGAACCTTTCAAGCTTCCCTCAGAAATGAAAGCCAGCTTCCAAGTTATGATTCCATATCTCTTTCAACCCTGGTTGGAAGAGAAAAGCCTCCAAATTACCAAAAAAAAAAAAGTCACTTGTACAGCAGAGGTGATTGTATCTGGTGTGTGTGGCCTCCTGAGAACCTCTGGCTTTCACATTCCTTGGAAGCCCTAACTGGGAAATGCACCCTGTAGGTCCCAGTGCTATCTATGGAGTGGGTTGGAGGTCCCAGGTGATCTCAAGAGACAGGTTTCCTGCCAGAGGTTGTTTGATGCATCTGCTGTTGCAATTTTGCTCATTTTTAGCTATGATCCAGGCCATTGCACCAAGCGAGGTGAGTGAACACGCTGGGCTTTGATCTGCAATCATTGCTGGCAGAGCTGCCAAGAACACACAAAAGGACCTCTTCTAGAGAGCAGGGCACTGTCCTCTGCCAGTCAGCTGGAGCAATGCTCTCCTAAGGGCACAGGCAGAGTCTGTGGGAGGATGCCTGCATCTCCGCTTCTCCCAGTGAAAGTGGCGACCAAGAGACTGCTTGCCCACATGTTGAAACTAATTTCACCAGGGTCTTCAAAGAAAAGGCACCTGGCCTAGTTTTTAAACTATTAGTGATCCCTGACCAATACATTCATTGAACTTTGAACTAATCAATCATAAGTTTAAAAAAGAATACTTCCACTTCATCTCTAATCAGACTTAGCTACAAATATGGGGCCTGCCCACATTTGCAAACTTTGTGACAAATAAAAAATAAGTCCACAGTAATTTCTCTTTGGTTTTTTGTGCTAAAGTGGTTTTCAAGAGCAGGGGCCCCAAATGGTCAGCATGAGCATCACCTGAGAACTTGGAGAAATGCAAACAATCAGAGGGCAGGGCCAGCAACATGTGTGGCTAACAAGCTCTCAGGTGACCCTGATGGAGCTGAAGTCAGAACCCATGACCTTGGGTATCAGAGCCAGCCAATTCACTATCTTACCTGGACAGGAGCTTATCCAAGCTCAGGTTTCTGATTTCCTACCATGCTCTTGGGCCAGAAATTCAAGCATGGAAAGGAGGGATACAAATTAGAACCTAAATAAAAGCAAATCACAGTCATTCCTTTAATGATTGGAAGGAATTTACATATGTAGATTCCAGAACCAAGTGTGAAATGACTTTTATTGTGTAGGAAAACAAAACTAAGCAATTTGAAACTAAATAGTAAAGTGACTGGGTTGGGTTTGTAAAAACATATGAAACACCCTGTATTTTAAATGTAATTTAGTAATATTGCTTCTAGTTTTATATACCCTAAATTGAACTTTGTGTGTTGCCAAAAATATTTCCCAAAAAGAATTGGTACATACTTAATGAAGAGATGGAAATAATGTGTAAGTTATGTTTTCACTGTTTATGGAAACTTAGTCCCACCCAAAGTGCTTCAAAGAGTGTGTTCTCTTCTCTTGGCTTTGGACTCCCAATAGATACCGCTTTGAATTCTAGCCTTACTCACAAAACATTCTTCTGACCACCCCTAGCATATTGTTCACCCTCACAGGGCCTGGATTTCTGCATCTGTAAATTAAATTGGAAGTAGAATATGTACCTCGCTTATTCTGTGAAAGTTAAGTAAGGTGATACACGTAAATCTTGGCATAACACCCAATTCATTTAAAAAAAAAAAAAACTAACAAATAGCCTTTCAAACTATTTTGATAATGGCATTTAATTAAATGTTCTTCCCATTCAGAAAATATAACTCTAATTTAAAAACATTTTTTTCTTAGCAAACTTCTTTTTTAAAGTTTGTTATTAACATTATCACATGATCACAAATCCCAATTAAAAAGCCACAAAATTAGCTTTAAAAAAATTGCCACATTGGCAGAACGATACAGTGTGCGGAGTAGTTCTGGTGCCCAAGTGCTGAGATTATAACCCTAGGAGCCAAAAGTCTGAATTCTGGTCTCACTTCTGCCTCTAACTCACAGGCAAAGCTCTTACTTCTCAGGGCCTCCTGGGTAATAAGCATCTATAAGGGACTTCGTAGTTTTGTGCCTTTTAAGAGACTCCAAGTGCAAACTTAAAAAACAAAGAGAGAAGCACAGTTGCAAGCTAAACAGTAGAGTCATCTGTTGATTGTTGGAGTTATGTATAAGACAGAAGTGTTGATAAATTTAATGTAAACCCAGCTCTCAAACAGTTATTTAGGTTATAATACAAACTCCAGAGTAATGGGCCATTAACAGTTTCACGTGTGACTGTAATTAATACCAGTTTAGGGATCTGTCACAGAAGAAATGCAAACTACAACTTGGGGTAGAAGCAATGGTTATTGAAAGACTGGAGCCAAGTAGGAAGAAACTAACGTCCATTCCAGAAAGCCGTTAAGATACTGTCCATTGTTTATGGCTTGTCCTCTAGTTCTTTGCTGATGTGGGCTGGTTTTTTTCAGCTGCCATGTGAAGACCAGATCATCCTCCTCAAAGGCTGCTGCATGGAGATCATGTCCCTTCGCGCTGCTGTGCGCTATGACCCAGAAAGTGAGACTTTGACCCTGAACGGGGAGATGGCAGTGACACGGGGCCAGCTGAAAAACGGGGGCCTCGGGGTCGTGTCAGACGCCATCTTTGACCTGGGTATGTCGCTGTCTTCTTTCAACCTGGATGACACCGAAGTAGCTCTCCTTCAGGCTGTCCTGCTGATGTCTTCAGGTGAGTGTGCCCAGGCTCGTTCCTGGGTGTCAAAAGAGGTTTGGCCCATGGACTGGGAACTGAAGGAGGAAGTCAGATAACTGCTTTTTGCAGCTGCTCAGTGTAGTGGAAGAGAGCCAAAAGAACCATTTACAAGACTATAAAATGGTCCACCTTCAGCAGGCATCACCCCACCTGCCTCATGGTAGCTGGCCAAACCTACCCCTGTCTGATTTTGTGACATAGGATATGCGAATGAGTGACCACACTATTCTGTGCCAAGTTCTGAATAAGGAAACCATGAGTGAAGGCTAGAATTTGTCCATGGCTTAGCTGCAATTTAAATTTCAGTTATTTATTGCTGTATAGCCTACCATGCAAAACTGAGTGGCTTAAAACATCCAACACAGCTTCAAACACAACTTCAGGCCTCTTTCTCTATGTAGCTTCTCCTCCTGGCAGGTGGTGGACTTCTTCTGTGGCAGGTGAACTCTAAGAAGGAGAGTTCCAAGAACAGAATGCAGAGGGTGCAGATGTCTTAAGGCCCAGTGTTAAGTCACAGAGCATCACTTCTGCCCCATCCCATAATATTTGTTCAGGTTAGTCCCAGTGGCAGCCCAAATTCAAGAGTTCACCTGGGAGCAAGGCCAATGCCATCTTTAACCTGCCATCATCACTCATTATCAATACCTATAACTCCCATGGGTGAAGAGTGAGTAATAATGCTAATACTTTTTTCTTCGGGGATTATGTCAACATAAATAAGAAATGTAAAATCCATCAGACTCTTTGAGGAGAGCTAGCCTTTAAATAGAAGGTGGTTTCTGAGTCATCATCTGCATTTTGGAAGTACCCTAAGTTTAACTGTCTCAACAATTGTCATTCCACACTCTAGCTGTCTGCTAGATTTGTCCACCTCTTCTTCTGGACTACTTTTTGATGGCAGAGATGTGTCTGGCTGTGCATCTGGCACCTAGACCAGTGTTCAGTGGGATTTGAGAAATGCTTATTGGCTGAATGAGATGGGTAAAATATCAGCGTCAAGCACAATGAGAATGCTCTATAGCGTCCATGCTTCCTGGTTAACTCAGGAGAATTCCTTTTGTTTAAGCTGATCTAGAAATCTATTTGCTGCAGAAAATTTTGGTATGGCGGACTCTTTTTGAAAAGAAATCATTGTTTCTTTATGGACATTTTCAAAAATAAACATAAGTAGATAGAATGACATAATCAATCCTCTTATACATTGTGGTGGGCAGGCTCTAGGTTAACCCACCATGTTCCCCACCTTCTGATGTTCATACCCTCATACAATCCCCTTGTATGTTGAGTGTGTGCAAAACCTGAGGCTTGCTTCCAATCAATAGAATATGGCAAATTTGGTGCCATTCCTATGTGGTCACATTACATTAGGTGCTACAGGGTTCCCCCTTGCCAGCTGACTTGCTCTGGAGACTCTCCTTGCTGCCTTGATGAAGCTCTTGGACATGTTGGAAAGGCTTGCATGACAGGGAGCTGCAGGAGGCCTCTTAGGGCTGAGGGCAGTCTCCAGCCAACAGCCAGCAAGAAGCTGCAGCCCTAAGTCGTTCAGTAGAAATAAAACTTATAGTTTTTCCAAGGCCTCCTTATGTGACCCTGAGTGAACCCCCAGCTTCTCTAGGCTTTGGTGTCCTTTAAAATAAAGAAATTGAACTGAATAAGTGGAATTATATTCCTGCAGTGGCGGACTCAAGGTATTTTTTCAGCTGAGATTTTATTGGTACAGAGACCGTTTTAAATAACATGGAGTCATGGTGAGAAAGCTACTTCTCTGGCAATTTTCTTTCTGGTTATATCTCCTCAATAAGGCACAAAGAGAGATTCAGTTTGATGCAAGTCAGCCTTCAACACCTCTCTGACACTTGTTAACCTCCCTTTTTAAGAAAGAGAGAGCAGATCTCAGGGACAGTTTTCCATAAGAATTTTCAACTAAACTGTAATCAAGATTTTTGCCACACATCCATTTTTGTGGTTATCTTCTATTTATGGCAAATGGATTTTTATTTACTGAATCATATGAAGTTTCCTCTCCAGTGAGTCAACTTAACAGCTCAAGCACACAAAGGGACTATGTGGAAATGGCAAAAATTGTGACTGTGACTTCAAACTCTATCAAACACCCAACTGAATGCTTCTTCCCAGGTCTGCCCACCTGACAGCCATGTGATACACTTCATAACTTTCTAACCTTCCCACCTGAAATGATCTGGGCACACTTTTCATTAATGTTGCCAGGACCAGGAAAATAGTACATTTATGGCAAATGACAGCTACATACCACTGCCCTAATGTTCCAGTTCCTCCTCAGAATTGTCTTCTAAGCCCCAGTGTTTTGTTTGGTATTTCGGCTACACCAAATCATAAGCCTTTTCTTTGAAAACTTCTCTAAGAGCAATCATTGCTACCTCCCTGGGCCCCACAGTGACAAGCACAGAGCTAAAACAGAAATGATCTGGAAGACCTATCTTTGAGCAATTTTACCTCAGATTGCCAAAGTCTTTCACCTTTAAAAACATTTCTCTTTTCATGAACATTTTCAGTACTTGAGCATCATCAAAATGTCCCTTCATTTTCTCTACATCTTTTATATGACCACCTTATCTTGAACACACATCAAAGGACAGAGTCTCGATGCCACAAAACCCAGATTATTGCTTCCCTCTAAAGGAATACATCAGAGCAATATTGTGTTGATTTTCTATTTGAATCAAAAAGGAAAGGATCTTGTGGGAAACTCTTCTCATGAATTCAAAGGAAGAGAGAAGACGGGAGAGGGAGTGAGTAGATCCACAGAGCAGCAACATCAAATCTGAAGGAAAAATAAATAAATTGATCAATAAAGGTGCACAAATTGCAATTTGATCTGAAGGGGTTTTTTTTTTTTTTTTTTTTTTTTTTTTTTACTAACACAGATACTTCAGGCACTGGGCACTTGGAGTGTGACTTTATATGATCAGAGCTATAAAGTGCAAACTGAGGAGACCCGGGCAGGGAGTGGTAGGCCTCCTGGAGCTATATAAGAAACTCATCTCATAAATTACTTTTATAATTCAAGTGTATGCAGCCTTTGAAACTGCTTTAAATCCTCTCCCACAGCGGTGGGAAGACCAGTGGTTCCCCCAAGACTTGGGACAATTTCTCAGCCCTCACATGGTCGTGATCTCTCACTCCATCTTCCCTCTGTGACTCTTCTCTGCATGGGTGACTCTAACATGGCTCACATTCCTCCCCACACACACACACTATTTTTTACTATTTTAATTCCTTGTAGTGTCACTAACACAGGCTGCTACAGGTAAAAATTTTCCCAAGTTCAAGGGAAGGGAAAGAATGGATCATTACAGGCCTGGCAAACTACTAAAACTGGAGTTGTGCTTCTCTGTCTTCATGGGATATTCTTATTATCTTATCCAACATTCCTCCTTGGGCATCCAGGCCTCTTGCAAATGTCCTCCATGTCTTTTCACATGTTCCCTGGGCTGTTTGTACCCAGGGAGCCGGTGCAAATGCAAAATGGTTCCCTCATTATGCTCAGTATGTCAGCTCTTGGGGTGAGGCTCCTCCTTCTGGACTCCATGAGGAAGTACTGCCCTTCACACCCACAGATGTGATTGTCTAAACCAGAGATATTATTCCAAACAAAGCACTGGGCCCCGTCATAGAGATGATGCCACGCCCTGGTCTCTTGGTGCCCCCATGCCCCAGCTCACCCCTAGGAGCTGGAAGGTCCCCAGATCTGCCCACTTTCACATTAAGGGGCTTGAACCCCAAGGCCTTCTTCCCACCCTCTGAAGTAACTTCCATCTTTCTTTGTTTCTTCAGATCGCCCAGGTCTCGCCTGCGTTGAGAGAATAGAAAAATACCAAGATAGTTTCCTGCTGGCCTTTGAACACTATATCAATTACCGAAAACATCATGTGACACACTTTTGGCCAAAACTCCTGATGAAGGTGACAGACCTGCGGATGATTGGAGCCTGCCATGCCAGCCGCTTCCTGCATATGAAGGTGGAATGTCCCACAGAACTCTTCCCCCCGCTGTTCCTGGAAGTGTTTGAGGATTAGACTGGCTGGCTCCGTTCTAGTAATTCCTACAGCACTGCTGGGTGTCATTTCATTCCATTGCCTCTATCTTTTTTGTTTGTTCCTTTGTTTCTTTATGTTGGGAGGGATCGCTTAGGGGGAAAAGGAGACAGTCCTGGGTGTAGACATGGATGAAATTGCCCCTTGGATGCGGGTACATGTAACTATTGCATTTTGTTCTCCAGTCCTTCGATGTGAATGCCCTGAAGGTTTAACAGCCATGGAGGCAGGGTGGGGACCATCATTAATTCACCAGCACCAAGCCATCACCAGCTCCCATCTGTCCCTGGTCAGAGACTCCAGCAAGCAAAATGGCACGGCAGACTAAAGAAGCCTTCACACCAAGATCATGTGGTCATCTTGATCTAATTTTTATTTTTGTAGGGCTCACGTTAGCAGGACTCAGACCATCTTGACATTGATGTGGCTTTCAGCTTTCGAAGTAAAGGACTGAACATATTTTTTGTTTATTCTAGAGTATGCTGTCTGCAGCACTGTCCATTCTCCCTAGCAGCATCCCTGAGAATGTACAGAAATATGTGTTCCCCAGAATCAGTGGTTCTTTCACTGGAATTCTTATAATCCCATGATTGAGTTCGAGTTATACAAGGCACAACTCAAAGATGTGTAGGTACTTGATGGATTGAAACCAACGTGGAACACCATTTTCTTCAGTGAGCCCAAAGAATTTAGAGATCTTTATCTGTGTTAGTGAGTCAACAGTTTCCAAAAAGTCACATAGCATTACCTCATAACAGAAAGGCTTCTTTAGAGTTAGGGTGCAAAGAAAATTTCCATAGAAATTAAGCCTATTTACAGAGTGTTGTCATTTTTCAATGACATCTGATCCATCATCTCCCAAACTCCTGAAGGTATTTATCCTGATTGCATCTTTGCTGAGCTAACAACAGATTTTCGTATGGACTAAATCTCCTAATCAAGGAGAGATAACGAGCTGAAATTTGAGTCTTGTTGTAGAGGAGAGATTAGTGTGGTTGCATTCTAAGTGGAAGGAAATGCAGTGAGCAGAGACCCCCTTCACGTACCAATGGTTGGAGGATGCTTCCTTCTGGCCTGGGATCCTTAAGCTCTTTTCTCTACTCGCAAACATTTTCTCATCTCCTTTTCCCTCAGACTCTGTGGCTTGACTATTGCTAAACAAAGACTGGTCTAGCCGCTCACCCTCTTGTAGCATTGCTCTAAGAGATTTTTCAATAGAAAATGCCCACAGGCCATGACCATGACAACTCACTCATCTTCCCTACCCAGCCCACCTCCCTGATTACAAATGTTGGAGCAGCTTGTACCCAGAAAGCAAATGGTGATGCCTCATTGCTTCAGCTTCAGAAAATGGGCAAAGAATGTACCCATGCAACTGAATGTATATCATTCATCACTGGCATAGTAGATGCACACAATTCCTTAGCCTGCCTTGTACTGCCTTATCCTGGAAATACTGGGGAAAATAAGCCATATCAGCAAGATTCACCTAAAAACAAAGGATGAAAGTCACTGTGAAAACCAAGTAGGCTAATGTTTTTTTTTTTTTTTCAACTGGTCCAGAAATCAGGGTACCTGAGTTCTAGTTTGTGCTCTTTCAACTGGTAGGTTTATGACCCTGGTAGATTTGGTCTTGGTTTTCTCACCTTGGGTCTTGGGGAGTAAGTTGTCAACTCAAAACTCCTTCCTATCTTTAATACCCTACACATTTCAGGGGAGAAAAATCTGGTCCTTTTAATGAATTCTTTCATATTTAAATTTCTACTTTTATTAGACAAAAATCGGGTCCCTCTTAACCGCTATGGAAAGTATGTTTGGCATTGATTTGAAATAAGAATTTGACACCCTACTCCATCAGCTATGAAGGGAAAGGCAGAACAGCTTTGGAAACCGAAGAGGAACAGGATCAAAAATTCCAAAAGTGACTGGAAATCATCTGAGAGGAGCAGTATATGTTTAATGCACTAAAGCAATTATATTGGCTTCTGGGGAAAGGAAACAAGAACATCACTGTGGAACTTCCTAACCACAGGGGGGAAAAGAAGGTGAAGAGATTAAAAGTATACACAGGAAATTCATGGGCAGACTACCTGCTTTGACTTCATCCACAGAGAGTTTTTCAGTTGTGTTCCCGCTAGGCAACCTTTACCTTTTTAGTCTTTTCTTGGTTCACATCTCAGCTCCCTCTGTTGACTCCCTTCCAAACATAACCCCTCAGTCACCTTCTTGCTCCTGGATCACACTGAGAAGCTTCGTGGTGTGGGGCAGGTGTTCCCTTGGAAGGGACAAACAGGCAGGGTACTGGAGGTTCACAGGCTCCTGGGCATCAAGCCTTCCGGAGGAAGCCTCCTCGATTTGTTTGGCAGATTCCCCCCTTACTTTAGACACACCCAGATTCAAATATGAGTACAAAGCCTGATCTAAAGGGAAATTGGAATGCTTTGTGGATTACTCATGACTGGGCACTGGCCAAATGGTACAGTATATCTACCGTGATCCAGCCAGCCCCAAGGAAATTTGTTTGATCCTCAGCTCCTTACGTGATTGCCCTAAACAGGCAAACCACTGATCTAAAACTCTTGTTGATGCTGAGGAGGGGAAGCCTTAAAACACTTCAGGTTGGAAAGAAAGGTTGTAAGAATGCAAAGGATTGTGACCCTAGGGGCCAAAGTGAGTCATTTTTTCTGTCTCTGATTGAGGAACCTAGTACATCTCAAGACTCCATCTCATAAAACTCAGTTAGGAGGGATTTGCTCTGGATTTTTTTTTTTTAACATTTTTTTTAAATATTGTCTGAACTGTCAGATCAAGTATGGACTTGATTGAAACCCCTCACCATGAGGAGACATCCCAGTAGAGAAGAACACAACCATACAACTGGGATTCTTATTTATAAATTACTTAACTTTTGGAGATGAGTGGTATGTGTGTTCATGCGTGGTGTGTGTATGTGTATGTGTATGTGTGTGTGTGTGTGTGTGTTACCCTCAAGTGTACTTTGCTCTTCAATTTAGACATGCAGTATTTTCAGAAATAGTAGGAAAAGTAAGATCTTTTCTTCTTTATGATTCTGTTCAATACACCATGTGCCACCTTAGAGCTTTTTCCAGTTAAATGAGCCTCTGTCCTCAATGACTCGCTTTGCTGGGCTGATGCCTCAGCCCAAGTGACGTCTCCCTCACCTGTATCCAAGTGACACCTCTTTGGTCTTCAGCGCTGTCATTGTCATCGGGTGGACCACCAGGCTTGGCTCAACTCCACCAATGCCCTTCTTGTGGCTCTTCCGCAAACAGGTGTGCAAGCCTTGGCCCCTCCTCAACACTAAACTCCCCAAAACTCAGCCTCTGTGGAAGTGCTGAGCACCCTCAAGGCATGTCATTGTCAGTGACACATTTTTATTCTGTGAAGCGCTAACCTAGTCGTGTCATATTGACCTTTTGCTGCATGAGTCATAAATTATGAAATCTGTCTTATGGTTTTTGAAATGTAGCCAGCATTTGTAAGGCTAAACCTTTTTCATGAACTGAATTTCAGTGAATAACCAAGCCACAGTTCCTCTTCAAAAGGAAAGTGCTTACAGACGTTTTAATCTCTTTGCCCTTTCCAAAGGCTACAGCATCAGGTTCTAAAATAAGCTCGTAATTTTTCCTGTTATTTTAATAATATGGAAATAGTAGCATAGTGTTTCTTTTGATAGTGATAGAGTATAATCCATATTTAAATTTTATAGAGAAGAAATTTTATTGTAATGTGATGTAGATATTTATTATCCAGGTAAGGATTTGCCCGGTGTGTATTTTTTACAATTGAAATGTTTTACTTTAATCTTTAAAAAAAAATACATTAAAAACATATGCAAAAAAAATAAAGATTAGGGGGAAAAAAAGGTTTGGCCTTATCACAGGATTTTTACTGTGCTGTATAAATGTTTGCAAATGCAAAGAGTGCATTTCTAGTGTGTCTCCACATTAATTAATTAATGCCGCCTTCGAGAGCAATATCGTGAGGTAAGAGGCTGTTTGTAGCTTTCTGTTGCGCAGTTAAAGCTGACCCACCTTATGCACAAGACAATCAAATATAAGTTTGTCCTCCTCAGGATTCAGATAATACTCAAGTGAATTACGGAGCACAATATAAGACAAAAGAAGACACTTCAATTATACCTGTACTATCTATACAGAAGATAGCAGGGTGTGAATGAGCTGACTTTTCTTTTGGTTTGCCTAATTAACTTTACATATTCATTCAATTAGAGAGCCAAATTAGATATCTATGTTTTCTTACGAGAAAACACCCCCCCACACACATAATGTTTTTATGCCCTACGAATTATAAAAATACTATGAAATAGGAAAAGACTTACAGTCATCAGAAGATCTGTGTGTTTTGCAAACAGTGTTAAGTGATATTGCTAGATTAGTAATTTTTTTTTCATCCTAAAACTGTTGAAATCTGTGATCAAAATGTTTTAAACTGTCCAAAAAGAAAATTTGTATATTTGGGAAAAACGGATTTTTACATAGCTTTTGTATGCAGACATTAAATTGTAATTATGAATATAGTGGGCGTAGATAAAGTCATAAGCTTCAATTCTAAAAAAGAAAAAGCTTATAACGGATGTACTTGCCTGTCTGTTTCTTTAACTATTATTTTCTAAATAGGCACAGTATTGCCTGCCCTACTCACCTCAGCTGCCCCCGTAGGAAGGGAAACAGGTACAAAGACATTTGTCTCATAAACATCCACTAGAAGAAGCAAATTTCCTTGGAGGGTGGGGAAAGAGAGGAGAGAAGTAAAAAATCTCATGGGGGAGGGCTACAGAGATGGAATGAGGGAGGAAGACTTCAATTTTTGCAGCTCAGAGAATATATTCATCTGTCTCAAAATGTTTCAAAATATTTTTCATGGAATTATACTAACATCAGCTATCAACATATATCTTAATCCCCATTCCCCTGAACCCATGGTAGGACTCTTTCTGTAATGATGGACAGAGAGGTCGTCAAATAGCTTAAGACAGAAGGGGCTTTATTGACTATAATATCTGGAACGTGCAGAAATAGGCAGCTTCAGGCATGGCTGGATAGGGGTGTCCACTCAGTATAGTCAGGAGGCACCCCTTTTCCTTGGCAGGAATTTTCACACTCACATAGCCTTTTACCTTATGGTGGTCCCCAGGAGCACTAAGATTAGCCTTATAGCTTCAAACAGGTGGAGAGTTTCTTTGCCCCACATTTCCAGAAAAAAATTATGGGTCTTCTCCTCATTGGCCCAAACTGAGTCATGTGCCCATTCCTAAGCCAATCAGTGCGATAAGGAGGACAGATTTGCTAATTAGCTCTCAAGTCCTCTGAAATGCTGAAACTGAGTGGGGGCAAGAGGGATAAACAGCCCCATCTGGACTAAGAGCTAGGACAGGGATAATTTCTCCAAGAAAATTCTAGGTTTTGCTACTGTAAGAAGCGGGTAGGAACAGCAAGCACACAATAGCTACAAGTATCCACACCAAAAGTTAAGTCTGAAAGCACATCCATTCTTAGTACAGCAATGGGGTCTCCTTTACACAGAAGACACTCAGATGATTTGTCTGGGACATGAGCCAAATAAACACTTCCCAAAGAAAGTGTCTGATTACATCCTACCTGGCTCACGAAAGAGGCAATTCCAGGTAAGATGGAGCAAGCAAGCATTATTTCCTTAGGCTAGATCAGTTCCAAGTACTATTTTTCTGAGTCCTCCCATTCTCTATTCAAAAGACTGTGGATAACTTTTTTTTATTGATCTCTTTTGTACATTATGTGCTTCTCAACTCCAACCTAATGAACTCAATCCCCTGCCTCAAGAAATTACTCATTTTCTATTGGAGAATTTTGTTACCTATATATCCCAGCTATGTATAGTTCTTAACCCCTTCATACAAAAAAGCCCATCCAAAACTAAAGTGATACCTAATGGCCTGATTTGGGTTGCGGAGCTGGTCTTCTGTCATAAACATGGACAATTCTAATAATCTAAAATGAAGAGAAGGCAGAGGGCAAATTTAGTTGACATCCCATCTCAAGATGACAACTCATCTTGGTTTCATATTTAGCTACTCAGGGCACTTCAGCAATGCAACTAAGGGGAATTTTCATTAGGTTCATGTACACAAATTCTGACATGTCAAATATTGTTCAATCCAAAAAACAAAAACTAGAACTACTGAAATGTAGAGTGTTTCAGATGCCCTTTGAGTGTATATCTCTAGAATCCATGAGCTAGTTGACAAAAAAATGTTCCATGTTACCCTCCGAAAGACAGAATCCGTTTATCCTATATACTGATGAAATCATAAATGAAGTCTGTATCAGTAAAATGCTGTTGTCTGCATGTTATACTAAAACAAGAAGAGAGCTCTCTTAGACTGGGTTTCCCCAAAAAAGCAGAACTTATGTGCTACAGTTTTATTAGAGATAGTGTTCCCCTAGGAAATAAGAGTCAAGGAGAAAGAGAATGAGGCAGAGGAAAGAAGAGAGTAAAGACAAGGGTGCATTGCTGAACTGGCCACACTAAACACAGCTGAGAACTCAATTGTGCAAGACCACCCTCTAAGGGGCCAGAAGAATACTGCATCTCAGGATACTGCATTAGACTTTATGCACTGCCTCTCACTTCCTGTAATCAAAGCTGAGGTTGACTCCCCTCCACTTCTGAGTTGTGCGTGCCCGGCCACAGAGAAGGTCCTGTGGCATCTCACACTTAAGGAGGAAAAGCAAGCCCTTCATGTTGGGAAAGTCGGTCATCAATCCCACAGCTGGACAGAGTCCATTTAGACTGCGTTTAGATGGAAGTGGCAAATGAGGTGAGACAAGTGACCCTGTGTTTTAGGGAGATAAGTGGATTTTAAAGGAACTGCCATGGTTTGATATAGTGGTTCCTCCAGCCAACAAGTTCTGATTACATGGAGAAAGGTCACAGGCTTTCAAGTGTCAAAGAGAATCACAAGCTCAACAAAAAACCAAGCCTGTATTTCACTGTATCATGAGTTTGCATATCACAGGGGTTTTTAATTGCATACAAATTGGTCATGTAAAAATTGATTGTCCACTTAGCTACATCATCATGCAGTAGCTGAAAACACTAAATACGTAATCATCTAATTACGCTGGATTTGTTTTTCTTACAGGCAGCTCTTATCAAGGGCAAATTTTTCTATAAAAAATATAGATTTATATTTATTTTTACAGAGAGGGGAAGGGAGGGAGAAACAGAGGGAGAGGAACATTGACTGGTTGCCCCTTGCACACCCCCATCTGGGGACCTGGCTCACAACCCAGGCTTGGGACCTGACTGGGAACCAAACCAGCTACCCTCCAATTTGCGGGACCATGCCCAACCCACTGAGCCAGGGAAGGGCAAATGCTTTTCTATACAAACTATCTAGCTGAACATTTTGTAGAAGCCAATCGAAATTTGTTTTTCCATACAAAACTTCACTTCTGTGCAAACAGTTTTGGAGACAATGCATATGAAAATTGAAGTCCGATGAAGTTATAATGAACACACATCTTTCAGAACAGACTGGTAACATCCTTTTTACTTTCTTTTACTTTTCACATAACTAATTGCAGCATGGGGGCAGATGCATGTAGAATAGCCCATCTTCAAGTTACCAAATTGGAAAATTCTTGGGCACACAAGTTCTAATGGATACAGAGGTGCGAAAAACACTCTTCAGTTTTACCCTGAGTCTTTGAAAGATGCTGCAGCCCTACCCGTTGCAGATGTTCAGGTGTATCTGAAGTCTAAGGACTTTATGACTTGCCCTATGTGTCCTATCAGCCTTAAAGAGAGAACTTAGGATTTCCTTCCACTACCTACAGTCCAAGCAAATAGAGCCTTTGTGACAATAAATTATGTCAAAAGAAGAACCCAAGACCATCAAGGATCATTGATTGCTAAGTAAGCTTTGTGAGAATCCAATAAAATTTTTCAGAAAGCTCATTTTTGTTTTCTCTAGCACTTTGACACAAATGCCACTTATCAGTTACTTGTCACCCAAGAGGCTCAACAGCCATGCCAAAGACCATGCCAGGTGTTTGTGATACCTCCCAGAATTCTTCACCGTCACACTGGGGTCTATAATGGCCCAGCATGTAAGGAACGAGTGCTTATGGAAGGAACCATACTAGGCCCTTTATGCTGCCTCTAATCCTCCAACAAATCTATAAAGTAGGTTAGCATCCTCGTTTCTCAATGGACAGGACGAGTGTGCATAAGCTACTAACATCACACAGGGGACAGCATCAGAGCACATAGGGTTCCAAGATCCGTGTTTCTTTTATAATCTGTACTAATAAAACCAGCAGGAAGCCTTAGTCTCCTGTAGAAAGAGGAAAGGCAACTCTGCTCTGGAAATGTTGACCATTTCCCCTTCCAGAAAGACTCACCTACCCTAATGCAAAAAAATATTTAAATATGTGCATCCTGAAAAACAGGGCACTTCACCTCTCATCGGGTTGCATCTATTGTGAAACCACTCATTAGCGTTGCAATATTAGGGAGTAATTTCTCTTTGCAGGAACCATTTCTAACCCAGCTGGCTTCTAGAGGTGTCAATCCAGTAATAGAACATTTTGTTTTGCCAAGCATTTTTGGGGGTCTGAATAGTTAAATTTGGGGAGAGCCAAATGGCTCAGCATCATGGAGGAAAAGAATTGACAGCAGTGATGGTGGGGAAGTGAGGAGAGGACAAGAAAACAAGGTGACAGAAGTCAGGTTTCAAGATGTGACCCCATGCTATAACCCCCTCAACTGTAGAAAATAACTTAACATTGGCAAATGGATGGTGCAGATTAATTTCTTTTTAAAAAATGATTTTATTTATTATTTTCAGAGAAATGGGAAAGGAGAGAGGCAGAGAGGGAAACAGACATCAGTGTATGGTTGACTTCCACCTGCTTCCAGCTACAGACCTGGCTGGAGACCTGGCTTGCAACCTGGTTATGTGCCCTGGCTGGAAATCGAACCAGCGACCTTTGGGTTCATAGACAGGTGCCTTATTCACTGTGCCACCAGCCAGGGCCAGATTAATTTCTTACTGAAACAAAATGAGAAGGGACGTTCAGCTATCATGTTGCTACAGAATAGAAG
>PVIW01000634.1:0-50166 GCA_004026585.1 Noctilio leporinus
TATATAGCAGAAAGAAAGAAGGAACTTGTACCCTTTGCAACAACATGGATGGAACCGGAGAGTATTATGCTTAGTGAAATAAGCCAGTCAGTGAAGGACAGGTATCATATGATCTCACCCATTACGGGACAATAATGAGCAAAACTAACAACAAGCAAAACAGAACCAAGTATATGAATACAAGGAATAGGCCTTCAGTGGTCAGGGGGAAAGGGGTTGGCGGGGGGAGGGGGGAGGCAGAGGCAAGAAAAGGGAGCAGCTTAGACAAGAACCTAGTATAAAGGAACCATGGACATGGACAACAGGTGGGATTGACTTTGGGGGGAATGGGTGGGTGGGGAGGGGGACAGAGGGGAGCAAAAAGGGGATGGATGTAATACAACAACAATAAAATTTTTTTAAAAACTATAGGCCAATATCTCTGATGAACACAGATGCTAAGATTCTCAACAAAATATTGGCCAACCAGATTCAGCAGTGCATTACAAAGATCATACCATAATCAAATGGGTTTCATCCCAGGGATGCAAGGATGGTAGTATATTCACATATCAATAAATGTAATACATCGCATCAACAAAATGAAAGACAAAAACCATATGATCATAACAATAGATGCTGGAAAAGCATTTGATAAAGTACAGCAACCTTTTATGATAAAAACACTCAGCAAAATGGGAATAGAGGGAGCATACCTCAACATCATAAAGGCCATATATGAGAAACCTGAAGCCAACATCATACTCAATGGGCAAAAACTAAAAGCTTTCCCCCTAAGATCAGGAATGAGACAAGGCTGTCCACTTTCTCCACTTCTGTTCAACATCATCTTGGAAGTTCCAGCCATAACTATCAGAGAAGAAGGAGGAACCAAAGTTATCCAAATTGGAAAGGAGGAAGTCAAACTGTCATTATTTGCAGATGATATGATAGTGTACATACAAAACCTGATAGGCTCCTCCAAAAACTTACTTGACCTAATAAGCAAATTTAGCAAAATAGCTGAATATAAAATCAGTATCCAGAAATCAAAAGCATTTTTGTATACCAATAATGAAACATCAGAAATAGAAGCTAGAAAACAAATCCCATTTACCATAGCAACAAGAAAAATAAAGTAGTTAGGAATCAACTTAACCAAAGGAGGTAAAAGGTCTTTACTCAGAAAACTACAGAACATTGTAAAAAGAAATTAAAGAAGATACAAATAAATGGAAGCTTATACCATGTTCATGGTTGGGAAGAATTAACATCATTAAAATGTTCATACTACCCAAATCAATCTAAAGATTCAATGCAATCACAACTAAAAACCAATGACAGACTTCACAGAAATAGAAAAAATACTTCAAAAATTTATATGGAGCCAAAAATGCCCACAAATAGCCACAGCAATCTTGAGAAAGAGTAAGGTAGGAGGAATCACAATACGGGGCATCGAACTATACTACAAGGCTACTGTCATCAAAACTGTCTGGTACTGGCATAAGAATAGACATATAGATCAATGAAACAGAGTAGAGAGCCCAGAAATAAGCCCATGACTCTATGGTCAAGTAATATTTGACAAAGGGGGAAGGAACATAAAATGGAGTAAAACAGTTTCTACAGTTTCTTCAACAAGTGATGTTGGGAGAACTGGACAGCAACATGCAAAAAGGTAAAACTAGACCACCAACTTACACCATACACCAGAATAAACTCAAGATGGGTAAAGGACTTAAACATAAGCAGTGCCACCATAAAGGTCCTGGAGAAAAATATGGGCAGTAAAATTTTAGATCTCCTATGTAGAAATATGTTTACTGATACTTCACCAAGGGCAAAGGAAATCAAAGAACAAATCAACAAATGGGACTAGATTAAATTGAAAGGGTTCTGGTCAGCTAAAGAAAACACCAGCAAAATTCAAAGGGAACTAACTGTATGGGAAAACATTTGCCAATGATACCTCAGACAAGGGTCTGATCTCCAAAATATATAAAGAACTTAATGCAACTCAACACCAGGGAGACAGACAACCCAATTTAAAAATGGGCAAAGGACCTGAACAGACAACTCACTGAGAAAGATATATAAAGGGCCCAAAGGCATATGAAAGAATGCTAGCCATCAGAGAGATGCAAATTAAAAACACAATAAGATACCACCTCACACCTCTCAGAATGCCAATCATCAGTAAATCAACACACAACAAGTATTGACAAGGATGTGGGGAAAAGGGAACCCTGGTGCACTGTTGGTGGAAATGTAGGCTGGGGTAGCCACTATGGAAAACAGTATGGAATTTCCTTAAAAAACTAAAAATGGAACTGCCTTTGAATCCAGCAATTTCACTACTAGGAATATACCTGAAGAATCCTGAAACACCAATTCAGAAGAACCTATGAACCCCCATGTTTATAGCAGCACTATTTACAATAGCCAAGTGCTGGAAACAGCCTAAGTGCCCATCAGTGGATGATTGGATCAAAAAACTTTGGTACATTTACACAATGAAATACTATACAGCAGAAAGAAAGAAGGAAATCCTACCCTTTGCAACAACATGGATAGAACTAGAAAGTATTATGCTTAGTGAAATAAGCCAGTCAGTGAAAGACAAATACCATATGATCTCGCCTATACAGGACAATAATGTACAACAAGCAAAACAGAACCAGATACATGAATACAGTGAATAGACCTTCAGTTGGCAGAGGGAAGGGAGGTGGAGGAGGGGGGAGGAAGAGGCAAAGAAGGGGAGCAGTTTAGTCAGGAACCTAGTATGGAAGAACAATGGACATGGGCAAGTGGGATTGACTTTGTGGGAGAGAGGGTAGGTGGGTGGGGAAGGGGACAGAGGGGAGTAAAAAGGGGATGGATGTAGTACAACAACAGTAAAATTAAATTAAAAATAATAATAATAAGCCCTGGCTGGTGGCATAGTGGATAAGGTGCTGGTTCAATTCCCAGCCAGGGCACACATAACCAGGTTGCAAGCCAGGTCTCCAACCAGCTCTGTAGCTGGAGACAGGTGAAAGGCAACCATACATTGATGTTTCTCTTCCTCTCTGCCTCTCTTCCTTCCCCTCTCTCTAAAAATAATAAATAAAATCTTAAATAATAATAATAATAATTTTAATATCATATTGAGTCAAATTTTGAATTATTTGAACATTTTGATTCTTTCCAAATGCTCTTTATAGATAATATTACAATGGGAATTTTAAGTATGTGGATTTTATTTTTCTTTTAGACTACTTCCTTAAAATAAATTTCAGAGTGGGATTGCTATGAGCATTTTTATGACTCTATATTATACTGCTATGTATAAAACCATTGTGCTAACTTCAGTGGCAACTACAGTATAAGGGTGAGAAAATGTCATTGAGTACTTTCCAGCATTACATTTTATCTACTAAAATGGTTTGTAATTGAATGAGATTTTATTATTTTTAAAGTATATTTTATTGATTATGCTGTTACAGTTGGCCAATTTATTTTCCCTTTGCTCTCCTCTGCTTCAAAAATCCTACCCAACCCCCTTAGTATATTTTAAATGTGTCTTAAATTTCATTAAATTTTAGGTCTTGGGTTACTGTGATGGAAGTTGTTTTTTATATTCCAATATGCATTTTTTTTCTGAAAATGAATGTTTATGTCCTATGCTGATTTATCTCTTAGACTCTTAAGATTTTTCCATAAAATTAAACAGAATTTCTGTTTATTAATCAAACACTCCTGTTATAAGTTGGTTTATATACTCTTAAAAGATTACCGTGTTTATGCCCTGGCTGGTGGCACAGTGGATAAGGTGCCAGCCTGTAAACCCATAGGTCGCTGGTTTGATTCCCAGCACATAACCAGGTTGCAAGCCAGGTCTCCAGCCAGGTCTGTGGCTGGGGGCAGGTGAAAGGCAACCATACACTCATGTCTCTCTCCCTCTCTGCTTCTCTCCCTTCCCCTCTATCTGAAAATAATAAATAAAACCTTATAAACAAAAATTACTATGTTTATGGTACATTTACCCAGTTTTGAACAATGGAAAGAAACTGAAATCCTGAGAATATTCAACATTTTCCACAAAGATCTTAGATTTGGCAGGGTGGGGGTAGGGGTAATAGTTGTGGCAACAAAAGCAGTTAAAACCAGTTACCTGCTTACCAAAGAGTCATGCTTTAGTTTCAAAATTATTGTAGTAACCAAGTTTAAAATAAATAGGAAGAGACTTCTGGCCAAGATGAAGTTATATGCAGACACACTTCACCTCCTCATACAACCATTAAGGATTACAACTAACCTCAAAACAGAAAACGGACAGAACTGCCAGAAAATTGAACTGTAAAGACATCCAATAACCAACTATTTAAAGTAGAAATATTTATCCAGACAGGTAAGAGAGTGGAGACAGGGAGCTGGGTTAGGGAGGATGCAGTGTAGTGGCAGCGAGGTAGTGGTGGCACAGCTGCAGCCAATGGAAAAGACTGTCCCACATCCACTTGTGGTGGATAAAAGCTTGGAGTGACACCTGGAGAGGGAGCCCAGCCAAGGCCAAGTGGCACCGCCTGGGGTTCCAGCACCAGGAAAATAAAGCCTCATTGCTTCTGGCTGTAAAAACCATTGAGGGTTGGGGTGGTGGAAGAAACTGCCTCTCCTTTAGAGGCCCCCACAGTCCTAGAACAAACACATGCAAACCACCCACTCTAGAAATCACCACCAGGGCAACAGCTAGAGGGTGCCAGTTGCATATGAGAAGTGGGTGAAGTGACTGGAAAAGGGGTGAGTGCTGAGCAAGTAGCATTGTTCCCTCTCTGATGCCTCCCTACATACAGTGCCACAAATCAGTGAAACAGGTCACCCCACATTGATGAATATCTAAGGCTCCACCCCATACAACGTAACAGGTACAGATGCTCTACTTAATACACAGAAACAAACACAGGAAGTCTGCCAAATTGAGGAGATAAAGAAATATGGCCCAAATTAAAGAACAGGTTAAAATTCCAGAAAAAGAACTAAGCAAAATAGAGATAGCCAGCCTATCAGATGCAGAGTCCAAAACACCAGTGAAAAGGATGCTCAGAGAACTCATGACTACAGCAAACACATAAGAAAAGAAATGAAGGCTACACCAAATGAAATGAAGAAAAATCCACAGGGAACCAAAAGGGAAGGGAAGGAAGCCAGGGTTCAAATCAATGCATTGAAACATAAAGAAGGAAAAACAGTTAACCAGTTCAGAATGGAGAAATAAGAATTTTTTAAAAACAAGGACAGAGTAAGAAGACTCTGGGACATCTCTAAATGAGCCAACATCCAAATCATAGGGATGTTAGAAGAAGAGAAAGAGCAAGAAATTGTAAACTTATGTAAAAAATAATGAAAGAAAACTTCCCTAATGTTGGCAAAAGAAATAGATATACAAGTCCAGGAAGCACAAAGTCCCTAATAAGTTGGATCCAAAGAGACTGCACCAATATATCATAATTAAAATGCCAAAGGTTAAAGATAAAGAGAGAATCTTAAAAGCAGAAAGAGAATAGAAGAGAAATGCCTACAAAGAAGCTCCCATAAGACTACCAGCTGATTTCTCAAAAGAAACCTTGCAGGCAAGGAGGGATTGGCAAGAAATATTCAAAGTGATAAAAAGCAAGAACTTACAACCAAGATTACTCTATCCAGCAAGGCTATCATTTAGAATGGAAGGACAGATAAAGTGCTTCCCAGACAAGGGAAAGCTAAAGGAGTTCATCATCATCAAGCCTTTATTATATGAAATGTTAAAGGGACTTATTTAAGAAAAAGAAGAAGATCAAAACTATGAAAAGTAAAATGACAAAAAACTCACAACTATCAACAACTGAATATAGGAAACAAAACCAAGCAGACAACTAGAATAGGAATAGGTAGAATCATAGATATGGAGATCGTATGGAAAGTTATCAGCAGGGCGCAAGAAGGGGGAAAATGGGGGAAAAGGTACAGGGATTAAAGAGCATAATTGATAGGAACAAAATAGACAGGGAGATATTAAGAACAGTAAAGGAAATGGAGAAGCCAAAGAACTTATATGCACAACCCATGGATGTGAACTAAGGGGGAGCTGCTACTGGAAGGGAGGGGGTACTGGGTAGAGGTGAGCAAAGGGGAAATTTTGGGGATAACTGTAATAGCATAATCAATAAAATATACTTTAAAAATAAAATAAATAGGAAGGGAAAAACCTCACAGAGAACCATCTATTAAGACATTTCTTCCCTGGCTGGTGGCTCAGTGGATAAGACACCGGCCTGCGAACCCAAGGGTCACTGTTTTCAATTCCCCAGCCAGGGCACATAACCAAGTTGCAAACCAGGTCTCCAGCCAGGTACTTAGCTGGAGGCAGGTGAAAGGCAACCATACATTGATGTCTCTCTCCCTCTGTGCCTTCCTCCTTTTCCCTCTCTCTGAAAATAATGAATAAAATCTTTTTTAAATAAAAGAAAGAGATTTCTTTATTCTTGTCTTTTCTTTCCTTCCACTTTCTCTGCGTGAGCAGTTTAAGGGGATTAATGCGAACATCTGAACATGCTGTTTTGTAACTGAGCTCACTTGGTCTTTTCTCCTCAAGTCCTTGACCCAGATAAAGAAAGATATGATCTCCAAATTCAGTGAAAGCTGAAACTGGAGGTGAGGGGGAAAATGCTATCTCAGCTTATAGCCTGATTTCTCTGCTCTCCTATAGTTATAATTGTGAAATAGAGCTTCATTTAAAAATACCTCCCTTTGTTCATCCAGTTTCGTAGCATCATCGTGTGGGAAGTGACTTTGAGATGTCATTTGCCACAACAGACCACATATCCTGAAACAAAACTCAAAATAGCCTAACAAAAGACTTTTTCCTCATTTTCCAATGTATTAATAGTGATGTTATAAGTGTTCAAAGTCCATATAAATTTATACACAAAACCAATTGCCTGAGTCTCACTCATCTCTTCTTGATTCCTAGGGAATCTCATCCAGTGTCAAGGCACCAGCAAGACCTGTGTGCTATCTGCTCTGAGTTCTGTGTGCTCTGCCCTTTTCTCTCTTTAATAGAGTCCGTTTATTCAAGTACCTACAAAAATCTCTCCATGCTTGTTCCACAAGTATTTCAAACTCAATACAACCAAAATTGAAGTGATCTTTTCTTCCAAACTAGTTTTTCTACATCTCGCCCTCATCCTATAAACAACACCAAATCATTCGTTCCCCAAATCAGAAATGTGAGAGTCCCCATAGGCACCTTTCTCTCTCTTTCCCACCCACAATCAGTCCCCAAATCCTGTCAATTCTGCCTGAAAAGAATCAAAATCTCTCATGAGCATTTGCTTCTCTTTGTCCTCACTAACGCTGCATGTACATCCTTGTAACTTCCTAGGCCAGTTATTAAAATCACCTCCATGTTGATCTTGCCACCAGTGTTCATAACCACCCACCTGCACCCCCCAACATGTGCCATGCACCCTCCTCATCTGTCAGAGATCTTTAGAAAATACACATCTCATGTGACACAGGAGCACCACTCTTTCCTTATGATCCTACCTTAAAAATCTGGGTTTTCTGCTATAACTGAAATAGTTGTCAATAAAATTCATATTCACCACAACAGGGCAAAAAGAGAACTTTTGTGTTATTTTAGACAACAGTTGCCAGGCTGATTGTCTCCCCTAATAAGATTTCTAGGATTAAAAATGCCACATGGAACCTCATGAACAAACAGAACTAGCCAGCAAAATGGAGACAAACTCCTAGAGAGCAGGCTGACAGCTCAGGCCAGGGGAGTGTGGGATGTTAAGCGTAGAAGGATAGGGCAAAAAGGAAAAAGGATTCATGGACAGGGACAACAATGAGGTGATTGTTGGGGGTAGGTGGATGGAGGTGAAAGAAAGTAGAAGGGGGATAAGTAATGGGCAAAATACAATAAAAAATAAATTTAAAAGTATTTCCAAGCAGCTTTGTGATCCTGCTTGTTCATGACCTGCCACCCACCCCCACCCCCAACATGCACACATCCTTAAATCTCATGTCAGAGAACCTCCTACATTCAGAATACAGATTGTGAACCCAGTGATGAAAGAAACAGAAGAAAGGTAGAAATATGTTTGGACTTCAAAACTGCAAATTCCAAAGAACTGCAACATGTAATTGCTCAATTAAAGAAACTGACAAATCCTTAAAGAAAGTCTTCCTAAACTGATTTCAATAATATTTGAGATTTTTTTCTCCTTTGAGCTTTCCAAAAAAACCAACTCTTCAAATATATAAATAGGGGTTGAAGAAAAAATGAACACAAGAAACATAGCTTTGTCCCTTTCTCAGAACTAAAAGTAATTTCTTAAGTATCAAAAACCAGGGGATGAGAGGAATTACTTTACTTATATGCACATAAAGATTTTATTGATTATTTTTAGAGAGACAGGAAGGGAGAGAGGCAGAGAGGGAGGGAGACATCAATATATGGTTGCCTTTCCCATGCCTCCAACTACAGACCTGGCTATAGACCTAGCCTGCAACCTGATTATGTGCCCTGGCTGGGGAATCAAACCGGTGACTTTTGGGTTCGCAGGCAGCACCTTATCCACTGTGCTGCCAGCCAGGGCTATCAATGGTATTTTTAAATAAAATTGGACCAGCCAGTGTTCTATGGAAAACCACTTGTGCCAAAAAAAAAGAGTACCTCACTTTTCTAAGAGTTTCTGAGGCAGAGACTGAACCCAGCTCAAGAACTGACACAGTCGTCATTCTATAAATGTGGTTGAATGAATATTAGAGGAAAATGCAGAGGAGGAGACCTGATCACCAATGTGGTGAGCTGGGTCAGGGAAGGCTTCTGGGCAGAATGCTCTGGACAGAAGTTAGCATGTGTTGTTTTCATTTCTGGAAATACCCTTCTCTGTACACAGAACCCTTACTCATCATTCAACACCCGGAGGAAGTATCTACTCCTCACAGAAGTCAGTTCCAACCATCACCCTCTCCTCATTGAAATCTGCCCTTTAGGTTTCTGAAGTACTTTATACACATGTTTATATCCACATTCTCATACTATGTCCTTATCACACTTTAACGGCCTCTAGCTTATTTTGTTGAAACACATATCACCTACTGTGTGCCTCACAGTGTCCTAGTGGTTTGCAATATTATCTCACTTAATCCTGACAGCAATTGTGTGTGCAGTTTTACTATTACTCCCTCTATAACTAAGGAAACTGAAGTTCAGGCTTCTAGAATTCTGTCTTGTGCAATACAGAGAAAGTGCCTGAGAACAGAAAAATGCATTTTCTCCATCCTTATAACCTCAGCTCATAGCACATGACTTGGCAAATTGTAGACTTTCAATTTAGCAAACTAACAAACAAAAGTCTATAATATTGAATAAAGAATGTTTGGCAGAGACACCCATCCAAATGAAAGAGACTTGACTCATTTTAGGAGACAGTTGGGTTCTCTTGAATATACTCTCCCCTTAACAACTGGGATGTTTAGCAAATTATTTCTCTTAAGTAAAACATGATAGAAATAATAATTAGTGACTGTTAAGTATTGCTCTCAAGTCCAAGTGAAGCTTATCAAGATCTAGTTAACCCATTTACTTCAGAAAGACAAATCTCATATCACTGCCCAAAACTAAAGAAAAAAAGAAATAAAATGATGTCACGTTTGCAAAATTTCTGTGAGAAATCTCAGTCCAACACTGTGCCAGGCTGCTGTTGGATGTGCCACTGAAGAACAGAGGATGTCTCCTATTGAAGCTGTTGAAGACGAGAAGACCAACACATTATCCTCATTCACCAACACCTGGAACCACCTAGGGGGTGTGTAGAAAAACCCAGAGCATGTAAACAGGGGCAGCTTGTGGACAGACCCACCTGACCCCAGCATTTGGAGGGTCAAGATCTGCTCGGTGTCAAAAGGAAGATACTGCACACAGGGTGACAGAGACCAAAAAGGTTTGTGGAACCATGTGAATGGTATACACTGCCTGAACACGGAAGAAAATGTATTAGGTACAATCTGACCAGCCCTTAGGTCTCTGGTTCTCCTGAAATTTCTACCTCATTGGTTATTTTTAAGCAGCAAGAGATTGGAGGCACTTTGATTTTGGAAAGTGCCAAAATAACACTGCCTCTCTTCTCAGTGATTATAACATTATTTATCTGGGACAAGTCCCTATTTTAAAATACCAGCACCCTTAAGGAGGTAAACCTTAAGTCATTATCAGCTAACACTTAGTTTGTCCCATTATTCCGTAGGATAAGGAAAGGACCCAGACTTGGTGCCAGGGGAAAGGATAGGAGTATTAGGAGAGAGAAAAACACTACCCCTAAGTGTGAGGAAGGCCCCAAACTCCACATTATGTGTGTCACTATTTTCCCAAGCTGGCTGTAATCACAAGGATGGGACAAAGCTGCCAGGAGGTTCAGGGCACTGGAAATAAGCAGTTCCTACTTAAGAAGCTATGTAGCTTTTAGTGGGAGAGAAGTGCTTCTTTATTAGTCAGAGCTGATTTTCCCCAAACAAAAACAAAACAATGATTTAGGTAAATGAAGTCAAGGGCTACCAGGCCAGTGCCCGAGGTGCCTGGAGAATAATCTGCCAGGAATAGGCACAGGGCTCTGGCATCAGGCTCATCAGAACGCAGGGCTGAAATCAGCCACACCAGTCAGTGACTTGGTGTTGCCTTCTTCCCCCAAAGACAAGGTACAGTGCCACTCCCACAGGTCCAGACTAGAAAATGTTTGTTTCACAAACAGTATGAAAAAGGCATTGAGAGCACGTGGCTGGTTTACTCCTGTTTACACAGTTGAGTCCTGGAGACAAGAGACAACCATGCAAAATTCTGCATCCCTGACATAGCCTAATCATCTAACTAGTGGACCAGAGCTCCGCAGCAGTCAGAATTTTTTTAATGACCTAGTGTGGTTTTGGCCTCCAGCACACAAGAGGTGTAAGAAGCTTTCAGTTCAGCTTCAAATGAAGAGAAGCTGAGGGATTCGATGGTGCAGGAAAAAGAGAAAAGCAAAAAACTTACAATCGCTTTCTGCACTTTTGTGTCCTGAACAGTCACCCAGTCCCATGGGCATGAGTGGAAACTCAACCCCACTCTGCAAACTAAGCCTGGGCCGGGCTGCATCAGCTCCAACAGGAGCTCCCGTTTCTAATTGGTCTGCCCAAAGTGGCTGCCTTTTATTTTTTAAAGTTGCCCAACATGCAATTGTACCTTTATCTTGGTAGGCACAAACATACCCTGTATATAAGGAAAAACCATGCCAAGTTCAGTTAATTGGGTGTGAGCAGGAGCAGAATGCAGGGCTGAGGGGTAACTCGAGTGCCCCACAATTTACCTATAATTCCTACCTTCTCTTCTCCAGATCTCACTCTACTCGGAGTCTCTGGTCTCATACAGAGGGGCCATCGTCTCAGGGAGGGTCAGCAAAGTCCCTTGGGACTTGATCTAAGAAGCACACGTGCAGAGGCCCCAAGGAGCCAGGGAGGAGAACGAATGCAGTAGTGTGGTCGTGGCTCCTAAGACACCTGCCCGGTTGGGAAAGGGGAGCTTGGATGGAAGGAGCTGAGGGGTGGGACCACCTCTGGGAAGGTCATGTTCCTTTCTCATGTGGTGGGAAAAGAGAGGTTGAAGGGAAGTTGGAAGAACCTGTGTTGCTCAATGGAGGGAGCAAAATCTTGGGTTTCCCCCAGCTGGATGCAATCTTCCTGGTTGCTTGTGATCGCCAGGTCCACATCTGAGCTCTCTGTCTCCCATCCTTTCTAAAAACCAGAATTATCCTGCTGGGGGGAACCCTTTGTGATCTCCTAGATTCATCTTCTCACGAGCCTGGGGATATGCTCATCTGGCAGGGGGAGGCCATACATGGTTGAAGGCAGCCCCTAAGCTCTCAGAAATGCTAGCCTTGTAGAAGCTCCCCTCACCTGGGATGAGCCTCATTCTTCGGTCCCGTGAGCCAGCTCCGCTGGAATACAGGAGCTTTTTACATGTGACGCGGGTTCTCCAAGTCAAGACCATCCTTTTCCAGCCTTGGGCACTATCCAGCTGGCCTGTGAATGTTGCATGTTAAGCACCTCAAATCGCAGCTTAATTAAGAGCATCACTGCTCCCAGAGCACTCTGGTGACAGAAAAGCAGGCTAGCAAAGCAAAGCAAAGCAAAACAAACACACAGCTCCACTCAGAAAGCCACAGCAAGCTGAGTTCCATCCCTTCAAGCAAGCATTTAAGAAGTTGGTCCTGCAGAGCATGGGGCAGGTGCTGCTGGGGAATAGGGCCTGGGCAAGGGAACAGCTAGGAGCCCCAAGGCCACCAGCCTGGTCAGAGACCAGCAGCCAGAGGGCAGCTTTCTGACAACCCATGTGTCTCTTCACAAGTGTGGAGAGCCACAAGTAGAGAGGTCTAGCAGGGGAATTGGTCCTAATGATAAATGCGGGGGGTTGAGATAACAATGACAGTATCTGGAAAGTTCTGAGTGACAATCTGGCACATAGAATAATTCATAGCTTGATTCTAAGGCCCACCAAAGGAGGCCTCCTAGAAAGACAGTGCTTGTGGCTCACCTGCTGGAGAGTGGGGGGACATAGCCCCTTCCCCCCTGGAAAAGCTATGCTCAAGAAATCTAGAAGAAATGGCAGAGCTAAGCTACATTCACCTTGTCCCTTCTCTTTTGACAGCTGACAGACACTTCAGAGCACAGAGAAATGCAAAGGGCCCAGCTGAAAGTTTGGAAGCCACAGTGTTGCTTTCTCTCTCCTGCATCATTTCCCTGACCCACGGAAGGAGGTATAAACCCAGAACACACTTTGCTCGGTAAACAAAATGACAGTATACTTAATAGGAACTAACTTGGACTCATCTGGAGCTAAGAGATAGGAGGAGAGAGAGAAGGAAGACAAAGGGAAAAGGAAGAGGACGTATGGTTAAGGCTTTATGGGAGAGGCAGGGTTCTCAAGGGAGGTGAGGGTGTGGGGCCCTGGAGTCAGTCGCCAAGGTCTGAACCCCAACCTTGCCCATCTCTAACCTTGTGGCTTTGAGCAAATGGTTAAACTTATTGTCCAGGGAGAAAAAACCCAGTACCTACCTGGTAGAATTTTGTGAATATTAAATGAGCTAATATATGTAAAGTGCTTTACAACAGTGGTTCACCATTTCTCTCTCTCTATTAGAATCTCTGTAATCATTACCTATTATTAGTCTCTGGCAACAATGGGACATAGACGCTCTGATTATTCTCAGATGAGGAAACTGAGACACTGAGCCCAGGTCACACGCTAGTGCAATGCCAGGCCTGGGAACTGAGCCCGCAGCCTGCGATGCCACTGCGCTGCATTGTCCCTTACACACTTACATTTGACAACTGGACAAAGGGGTTCTTGTTCAACATCACATGAAGTAAATGATTCCTCTTCTGCTAGTAGGATTTCATACAAATTTTTATTAGTTGGATACTTTTTAGTGGCCCACAGGTCTGTTCTTTCTTTCAGATCTGTGTGTTAAAGTGCAACTTCCTAGCGCCCCAGTTGAACCTCTAAAATCAGAGTTTCTGAAGTGGAGCCGAGGAATCTTCACATTTTTAACATCAGCCCCACATACACAATCATCCTCATAACCACATACCCCGTCCCAAATTTTCATGCATCCCAAAGCTAGGAGTCTGGGCTGTAGGTTGTTTCTACCCAATTTTGTTTTGATTCCACATTTTTCATAGGTACCTGAAATGGTACCAGTAGACTTGAGAACATCAAGTTCAAAATCTAAAAAAAAAACCGCACCACTTGGCTTGTCTCTTAAAAATAAAGCAGGCTTCCACACAAGTGCCGAATCTGCGAAACTGAAACTGCGGAAGGTGTGGGTTGAAGGAAATCCCATGGCTCCCATTTATCCAGACCATTTCCATTAGGAAAGAAAACATTAACTTCATAATTATCCCCACATCCCCAGGCCTGCGGTGGTTCTTTTAATGACTTGTTTAGAATGGAGAAGTTAACCCTTTCCAACCCCACTCACCTCGATTCAAGGGAAGCAAAGGGAACTTCTCCTTGTCATAGCAGGTGATCTGTGATCTGGAGGTCAACTGTCCCATGCAGAGTGAACATACATACCAAATACAAACTCCTCCTTCCTCCTGGTCTGCAATGTCCAAGGGAGCTTTTCTGTTCTGAGTGTGCACATTGTTCCCAGCGAAAATGTGTTATCTAAGTCACTCCAAAAGCATAAAGACTAGTTGACCCATGAACTACCCAGTCATGGGGCCTCCCAACAAAAGCTGACAATTCAGAGTGTGCATCAAGTCCTGTTCTAATAATAATGTAGCAAAAAGTACTGATAAGTAGCATTTATTGAACACTAAATTCCTAAGCTCCAGGCTCAGTGCTTTTCATAATAAACCAATACGGAGAAAGAACTAAGTAAAAGGGGAAGCAGCTCCCTTTTGAAAAATAACAAGGGGTTCACAGGGAACTTGCTCTGGTGAGATGTATGGTATACAATTTACCGGTTCCTATGCCCTTCCCCTTGGTATCCGGTAAGCTATTCATGGTTCCCAACCTGCTCTCATGTGACACCCCTCCAGCTGCCCTGCCAGATGTTCTTTGCTGGTCAACTGGCAGATACATGAATAGATAATCCTTCAGTCTGCTGGAAGCTCTCTGTGGGATGTTTTTCTTCCAACACAGCACTTATGGGATTTTCGTAGGGGGTTGGGAGAGCAGGAAGAATGTGATAAAATTACGTCAGGCTGAAAATAAGAAGCAGAATGTGCAGCTGGCCATCCCTGATTAAACATCAACTCCTTGGTTAGCAGCAGTCTGAGCCTGCAGCATTCGGGTTGCTTCTCCCCTGAGCTATGAGGATGTTCGTTAGTTCAAATAAAAGATCTGCAAGCAAGCTGCTAATAAAGACAGTAAATTTGCTTCTCTACCAACCTGATTGTAGAACATTTTTGGCTTATTATCTTATTTAATTGTCTAAGAAAACTAATTGTTTTGGCTCATTGGTTGAAATATATAATATTTGGATCCTTTGCTTTCAGAACAGGCCAGAACATTTGGCACTAATGAATATATATTTCATCTGTGAAGTATAGTCTTTAGAATATGCATTTACATTATAGTGGAAAATTAATTTATTCACAAGCTCATTAGTTTGTACTGGAATGTCTTTTGGATGAGAATCAATAAAATATTTATTCTATAACCAGGGCTGTCTTTGTACATAGGGAAGAGAAAGCACCCCCACTCCCTGGATCAGAGAGCTACTTTGCCCCAGAAACAGATGCTTCACAGATAACGCTGTGGTGGAAGTAATAATAAGAAGAAGGAGGATGAGAAATAAACAAAGTAGCAAATAAACAAACTGAACTTTTCAATCCCTCAGATCTGGGTTCAGATTAAATTCTGCTACTAGCAGCTCTAGACTTCATTTTTCTTTTCTGTGAAATGGTTCCTACATCATCACAAGGTTATTGAAAGAAGTAAATGTGCTAATGGATATGAGATTTTTGATCCATAATCAATATCTAATGAAATTAGTTCCTGCCAGAACTAGGATTGCCAGGTAAACTATAGGATTCCAGGCATATTTGTTTCCTATTGCTGAAGTATTGAATCACCACAAACTTAAGTAGCTTAAAACAAACAAAAAAAAAAACCATTATCTTAAATTTTGGGGGTTAGAAGTCTAAAATGGAACCACAGAGCTATGTTTCTTCTGGAAACACTAAGGAAAAATCTGTTTGCTTGCCTTTTCTAGCTACTAGGGGCCACATGCATTCCTTGGCTCATGGCCTCTTCCTCCATCTTCAAGCCAAAAGCATAGTATTTTTACTTTTTAACCTCCACTTTCATTCTTACATCTTCCCTCTTATAAAAACCCATGGGTTATCCTGCTCTCCTAATTCAAGATAATTCCTAATTTCAAGATTTTTAATTTATTCATATCTTCAAAGTCCCTTCTGCCATATAAGGTCAAGTATTTACATTTCTGGGGATTGAGACTTGGATAATTTTGGAGGCCACTGTGCAGCCTACTACAGTCCACCTCCTGATCCTCAAAAGATTTACATCCATCTCTATGCAAAAACACATTCACCCAATCCCAAAATCTTCATAAATCTCAACCCATTAGAGCATCAATTCTATTTCAAAGTCATATCTAAATATTACCAACTCAAAAGTCCTAAATCTCATTATTTGAATAATGTATGGGTTCATAATTCTTAGTATAACCCATGTGAGGCAAAATTCCTCTTTATCTGTGGACCTGTAAAAAAAAGTTATGTGATCCCAAAATACAGTGGCAGGACAGACATAGAATAGTTGTAGTCACTCCCATTTAAAAGCAGATGTAGAGGTAGAACAAATAAAAGAATCACTGGCTCCAAACAATATGGAAATCTAACTGGCAAAAATTCATTAAGTTACAAAGCCTGGGTGTAACCCTCTACAGTTTGCTGTTCTGCCCTTTGGGCCCTCAGTTTCGAGGCTCTGTCCCCTGGACCAATAACTTTACTACCTGTGTCATTCTTTTCATGAAGGGTAGAACATTTTTGCAGCTGAATAAGTTTTAAGCTTATTTCCTGAATGTAGAATAACTTGAGTCAGATAATTTTCTTTCATTTCTTCATTCTCTGCTCCTTTCAGTCCAAGCTGTCAGTATTTCTGACAGTATAACACCCTCAAGAACATTGTGAATCTCCCATGTCTCGGAAATTCACTCCATTAGAAAAAGTTTCCTCTACAGATAATTTCAGATTCATCTCTATTTTTGCCTTCTCTTGAGACAGCTGAGGGAATGCATGAGTCACATGCATAACCTCTTCAAAGGAAGGTCTATGTCATGCATACTTGGGCCTAGAACTATTGAGGATGAACATATCTCGCATCATTTTTTGCTAAGGGTCACACCTGCCAAGAGAGCTGCATTTTATCAACCTTGGTTTCTAGAGGAAGAAAGACATTTTCCATCATTCTCTAGGTGTCTTATAGTGAGAGAGAGAGGGAATAGGAGAGGAAGAAGGAGGGAGGAAGGGAGGGGGAGAGAGAGAGAAAGAGAGAGAGAGAGAGAGAGAGAGAGAGAGAGAGAGAGAGAATATCTATGTACATGGCAGCACTATGATTTTAGTTAAACTTATTAACAAAAACATTTTCCTCAGTGGGAAGCCAGAACTCTATGCACTAAGTTTGTGAATCACAGTGAGTATATTCTCAAATTAATATGCTACCATGAATCTAAGTATGAATTAGGTGGTCAGAGAAAGTTTTGCTCATGTCATGTTATTAACATGGGACTTTTCCAAAGCAAAGGGGGGTTCAAACTTATCCATGCCATTTATTGCTCTTAATTGTTTGCTCCAATGCTGTTCCTACACACCCTACCTTCCCCCCCACACACAAAAGCAACAGGGAAAGCTTCCAGTCTGTAATATTCAACTCCCCTACTACTACTTAAGAAGAGGTTAGAAGAAGACCACATAGCTTCAAGTAAATTTATAGCTATTTCAGATACAAATCACCTTTACCTAGGAGTCCTCAAAGTAGAAATTGAGTTGGGATGGGAAATATGGTCACCTCTTCACCTGATTTATCCTGACCACAACTTTCAGGGGGGAACATCTCTCAACAATAATAGAAGTACTTACTTGGTTATCTCTGTGTGTCAGTCACTCTCCAAAAACACTTTAAACATATAACTTATTCTCAACACAGGCCTCTGAGGAAAATGCTAGTAATTTTATTAATGAGAACACTGAGGCCTAGCAAGATTAAATAACTTGTCCAGAGTCACAAAGTTATAAATGGCAATCTGGTTCTAAAACCCATGTTCCTCATTACTCTATACCCTGCCTCTCCCAGTTTTTGAAGTAAATTCCTAAAATATTAGTCATAACTATAGCCAAACATTAATGACAAGACTCATCCACAGTGATAAATAGAAAGAACTCTAACATATGCAAGAAGACCTTGGCTCTAGTACATGCACTGATTTAATATCATAAAATAATCCCTCAGCTTATTAAAAAATGAGTTCTGAAGTAAGAACCACCTGTGCTTCATCTCTAATTCTCCCCCTGGCCACATGACTTTAGCCATCATTTAACCACTCTAAGCCTCAATTGTCCCATCAATAAAATGGGGACAATAATAGTAAATATTTATATTATAGAATTGATATTAAAATTACATGTAATTATTATTGATACTATTATTTTTGAATACCCATGTAGTTCATTTGTGTGATAAAAGAAAAACATACTATTGTATCATTAAATAATATTGGGAACAGCAATAAAGAACAAGTAACAGATACCGCTTCAGATTGAGTGAATGAACTTTTCAAATCCAAAGGTAGTTATGAAAATACTAAGAAAGAACACAAAGAACCTTAGAAGAAAGATTATAAAAGAGTTTCAGGGATTTAACCTTCAGAAAATAAAAGGGTAAACTAACAGTGTTTAGTCAAAGGCCTGAGGAGTACATCTGGGAGAATGGCTATCATCAATAAACCCACAAACAAGAAGTATTGGTGAGGAAGTGGAAAACAGGGAACCCTCTTGCACTGTGGGTGGGAATGCAGATTGGTGCAGCCACTATGGAAAACAATATGGAGGATACATGAAAAATTAAAAATGGAACTGCCTATGACCCAGCTATTCTACTTATGGGTATATATTCAAAGAAACTCAAAACACTAATTCAATGAACCCTATATTCATTGCAGTGTTCATTATAGCATTACTTACAATAGCCAAGATATGGAAGCAACCCAACAGATAAGCAGATTTTAAAAAAGTGTTGGTACATATGTATATACCATAGAATATTAGCCATAAAAAGAATGAAATCATAACATTTGCAATAGCATAGATGGACCTAAAGGGTATTATGCTAAGTGAAATAAATCAGTCAGAGAGAGACAAATTCCATATAATTTCAGTTATATGTGGACTCTAAAGAAAAAAATTAATGAATAAACAAAATTGAAATGGACTCATAGACATAGAGAACTGAGTGATAGTTGTCTGAGGAGAGGTGGTTGAAACAGGTGAAGGGATTGATACCTTCAAATCTGGGATGTGAAGGACAGCATAAGAAATATAGTCAATAACATTGTGATAACTGTGTATGGTGCCAGGTGGGCACCAGAAGTATCAGGGGAATATTTTGTAAAGCATACGATTTCTAACCACTATGCTACACAGCTGACAAAAATATAAACTCATATTAAATGTAAACTGTAATTTTAAAAAAGGCCCTGGCTAGTGACACAGTAGATAAGGTGCCAGCCTGCAAACCCAAAGGTTGCTGGTTCAATTCCTGAGCCAGAGCACATAATCAGGTTGCAAACCAGGTCTCCAGCCAGATCTGTAGCTGGAGGCAGACAAAAGGCAACCATACATTGATGTCTCTCTCCCTCTGCCTCTCTCCCTCCCCCTCTCTCTAAAAATAATAAATAAAATCTTTAAAAAAAGAAAAAGAAAAAAGGCATGAAGAATAATCACTACACAGCTGCTTCTCATCACCATTAAATCCAGAAAATTTCATTTGGATATGCATTCTCACTGGAAAATCTTCAGGTCACTGATAAACTGTAGGAATGGGTCACCCTGGAAGATCCATTCCTTTTCTGGTGAAAATCTTCTAAAAGAAGAAATTCTCATCTCTCTGGAATAATATGGCCTAGAAATTGGGGAGGGGGAGAGACCTGAGGTTTCCATGAGAGTTCTGTTGAAAGAAAGTCTACTTTACAATGTTAAATAACTATTATATAGTTTTTTCTGACAATATAATTGTAAGCTTAGGTCCTTTCCATTCTTTCTTTAGTTGGTAGAAGCATCTTCTTAAAAAAATAATCAGGGTATCCATCCCACATTTCTTCTTCAGATGCATTCTCATTAATGAAACCACCTCACATCTACCAGTTTTATTTACACATTGGGTTTAAGCTTTTTTGTTGTGCTCTTAAATTTGCAGGTGAAATTCTTTTTAAAATACATTTTCCTTTTATGATAGGACAAATAGGTATGGTAAATGTAAACATTTTTAAAAATAAAAACCAAACTGAAAAGAAGAATTAAACACCCATAATCCCAATTAAAACATCCTGACTCTTCAATATACAAATATTTTTTTTTCTTTTAAAGTGAGAATGGTTCATGCCGGGAAAGTATAGTAAACTAGGCAATTTCAGGGACTGATGCTGGTAAAATTAATTCTACCTTTCTGAAGAGCATTTTCCAGAATGAGTCAAGAATATTAAAATTTTTATATACCTTTTGATCCACTAATTCTAATTATAAGACTGCAACAAGAATAGAAAAAGAATAAGCTTTATACATAAAGATGTCCAAAGCATTAAGGCTATTGAACATGCAATCTAACTAAGTGTACAATTGTAATATTGTACATTAATTAAAAAGTACAGCTTCTGATAATACTTTTAAAGTTGACCCTTTGCTTAAAATTATTCCTTGACCTTCTCAATATCACTGAAGGCCAGAGCTTATTCCAGTAAGATAGCGATAAACCAGCAAACAGGGCTTTGTATTAAAGAAATTACTTTGTTGTTCTCTCTTTTTTTTTTTTTTTCTTCAGAAGAAAGTGACAAATTACGGGAAAACAGAATCAAGTGAGGAAATTTGTTTTCAAAGAAACCTTTTCCACAGAACATCCCAGAGTCCCTTGTTTCATCCCAATCTCTCACTCTGCCCCTCATCTTTCTCTTGCTACCAAAGAGCCTTTGTAGTCAGAATGATGACAAAGATGGTCTGCAAGATTCACCCTCATCAAAAAAGCATGACATCCTACACAACAGATACTCCAAGCAAGAAAGCAGGCGAGTCAGTTTTACAAAAATTCCCAATATCCGATAACAACTTTTAACAACGTATTTCTGATAAACTCAGAGTACCAAGTACTTTTTCCTGAGCTGTTCAGATTTCTCCATTCTAACTTGGATAGGCGGGGTGGATTTATGGAGATGTTAAATGCTTAGCAATATTCAGGGAAGAGAAACAACTAAAATTAGAAGTCTACATTTTATTTAAATCTCTCAATTCACATACCCCTCCTGTCAGTTTACATGTAAAGTATATATCAAAAGTGTAGAAGGGACCCCTGGCTGGTAGCACAGTGGATAAGGCACCAGCCTGTGAACCCAAAGGTCGCTGATTCAATTCCCAGCCAGGGCACATAACCAGGTTACAAGCCAGGTCTCCAGCCAGCTCCGTGGCTGGAGGCAGGTGAAAGGCAACATACATTGATGTTTCTCTCCCTCCTTGCCTCTCTCCTTTTCCCTCTCTCTGGAAACAATAATAAATAAAATCTTAAAAAAAGAAAAAAGTGTAGAAGGGGTTCAATCTTCTGGCTGGTAATCATATTAACTAGCACTTCAAGAAAGGATTATATCATATGCAGACAGCAGACTGTAATGAACGCACTCCCTCAGTCTTCTCTCCCTGAGTATCAGAATATTGGCTGTACTCATCAGTTGATCCATTAAATTAAAGTTAATTATCCTGGAATGGGTACCCATACTCTAGGCTTTACAATAACAAAAATTTCCTTCATATGACAGATACTACCCTATGAAATGTACCACATGCATTTTTCTAAGCCATGCATTTGCCTATTCTTATCACACATAAAATATAAGGGTGGTCGTAGAATTAGCTTGGGCTCCTTCTTACCAGGGAACTGGTAAAACCCTTAATCGGCTATGCCTTAGCATTCTCCCAACCCAGACCCCATCTGAATCCTCTTTTGTCCCCTGGTTATACTTCCTCTTCTGCATCCCTTTCGCTTTGGTTTTCCCATTCTGATCTGAGTTGGGAAGGATTATTCCTTAGATCTAGGTTTTTAAACAAACAAGTGAATTCTACTTTCTCCAGTCTGCAATTGCTCAAAAGGCTGACTTATTTCAGAGCTTCCAAGGACACACATATTCAGCTCTCAATCCTTCTCACTCAAGGTCCCTTCTCTGCAGTTACATGTTCTGCAAAAGCCTGCTGCTGCCAGTTATCTGAGGTGGTTGTCACCACCACCACCACCACCACCACCACAATGGCAGGTATTTGCCATGTAACCACTTCGAGCCCATTCTTCCTTGATTTGGAGTTGTCCTTAATTTTGGTGGAGAGCTGGATTTATTCTGGGTAAAATTAATGGAGCCTGAGAGTCCCAAGAAAATACAAATAAGACTACTTCCAAACTAGCCCCATAAGTACATTTTATCCAATAAGAATTTTCTGTGCCATGGGCAGTATTAGGGGGAAAAAAGAAAAAGAACACTTCTGAAGGGAAGAGTTTTACCTATATTTAATCTAGCAAAAATATGGATGACCCCTTGGAAATAATTTGGCATCTGCCATGATGCCAAAAAAACAATTACAACATCCCAGTTTAGAAAGTTGATTAATCAGTGACACTGATATCTGGATTAGTAGATTACCTTTAATAATCATCAGTGAGCCACATGAAAACATGCTGAACATTTATAAAACTTTTCTAGATAGTTATGATCCTATAATAATAAATACTATTTATTTAATTCCTGTCTTTTGCCACAGATTGCCTTCACAGCAACCATCCAAAATGGGTATCATTTTTATTCATTCACTTATTCGACAAATATTTACTGGACTCTTATTGGGTTCCAAGTACTGAGCTAAGACCCGGTTGCAAAGGTGAATATGGCTCAGATGTTTCTGAACAGACACAGCCAGAGGAAGGTGATAAACTATGAAGGGAGGTCAGAGAAGTGTTCCTTGAGGAGGCAGCATCTGAACTGCCAAAGGCAGTGTGAGCAGGAGAATCCCATTGCAAAAGTGCAAGCATCATCTACCTGGAAGGAGCGAGAAGGCATCAGCTGCATGAGCCAAGAGCCTCTGGTGGCCAATCGGTTGTAAGGAAGAACGTTAAAGGAGTTTGGTCTACAAGGTGAATGGCAATGCCAATGTCCAAGATAGAGTCTAGTTGAATAAATTTGGGGGTGGAGAAGATGATGAGTTCACCCTCATTTTACATATGAGGAAACCGAGGCTCAAAATGGCTTAAGGCCTAAACAGAAGTCACACTATCCTGGTTAATGGCCGAGCTGGAAGTCAAGTCAATTTTGACTGCCTGTAAATTATGGTTTTTATTGATCCAATCTGCTTTGTTAGTCCTTTTGTGGGAGAACTCAGTGGACAGCAGTTATATTTTTTTGGAGAGGCAGTAAGGGATATTTAACAAAAGAAAAGTGAATTTCCTTTCTGCTCCCATGCTCACCAAAAAGAAAACCATACCTGAAACTAATTTTCCCCTCGTCACCACTCCTTCACCTGGTTAGTCCTACTTTTTTCTACCAGATTCCTTACAGAACACTAAACCCTGAAAAGCAATGGCAGCACCTCACCTAGCTCAGGATACCTATGATTATCTTCAAACTACATATTTCCTTGTCTACACTGCCCAATGTTAAAAGGTGGATAAAATTGTGTTTTATGTTGTTGTTTTGATGGTGTAAAAAAGCAGGTGCAGGCTGTAATGTCAGCAGGGAAGACAGCACACATTTTTCTGATAGAACTCATTCATAAATCTTACATTATTCATGGAAGACTAAATTTAAATTTTAAGTCAATTGGCTTTTCCAGAAGATTGGAATTATTGACCAAATGAAAAAAAATATATCCCTTTGTTCCATTTTAAAAGTTGTTACAACCCTTTATGATTTACTGGAAGATAATAAGACACAAATTTTGAACCACTTCACATTTTTTAAAATACTGAATTTTAAGTGTAAATGCAAGGTTAGAGGGTATAATTGCTCAGAATTATAAAATTGCTCATATTCTTCCAACATCTATTTAGGTATATTATATATATTGAATCCCTTGGTAAAATTAGATAATATCCAAAAGAATTTACAAAAAATCAGAACTTTACTATCTAAAAGTTCTTTAAAATCATTTGAATTCCCTATGTCAACCTTTTTTAAAATTTTTTATTGAATTTATTGGGGTTACACTGGTTAACTATATAGGTCTCAGATAAAATTCTATAATGTATCATCTGTATAGCGTCCTGTATTCACCACCCAAAATCTAGGCACCTTCCATCATCATTGGTCCCCATTTTATCCTTTACCCTCTCCTACCTACTACCCCTCCCACCCTTCCTTTCCTCTGGTAATCACCATACTAATAATATCTGTGTCTATGAAGTGGCTTTTTTTTTTTTTGCTTAATCCTTTCAACTATTTCACCCAACCCCCCTCACCCTCACACCTCACAGCTGTTAGACTATTCTCTGTATCTATGAGCCTGTTTCTACTTTGTTTATTTTTACTCATGTCATTTATTAATAGTTCTCAGTATAAATAGTTCATTGAAAATGTACTACAAAGGAAATGCCTCAAGAAGGTTTATGTAATATTTCATTTACCAATAAGCTGGCAATTATATCAAGAGAGTTCTTAATAGTTAACAAAAGAAAGATCTTCTAATAAAATCAAAAAATGAGAGTCGATCCTTTCCTGGTCCATCCATCTATAGGTAACTCTAACATCTAGTAATCTGATGATAGTTCACAAGGTAACAGGCCACAAAACATGACTTTCAGACTTAGATGTGAAAAAGTGACTTGTTCTATTTTCACTCATGTCATATGAAATAATTTCTGCTTACTGTTTTTCACTCACTCATTCAACAAATGTGTACTGAGCTTACAATTACTTTATTAAGTGCATCTAGTTCTCCATGAAATATCCAGAGACATGGACAACAGGTGGGATTGACTTTGGGGGGAATGGGTGGGTGGGGAGGGGAACAGAGGGGAGCAAAATGGGGATGGATGTAATACAACAACAATAAAATTTTAAAAAAATATCCAGAGTCATAATTTCTAAGGCAAGTTGAAATATTTTGCCTAAACTCTTACCATCACTTCTGTGATTCATGTAAGACAATGAGTATTAAGCATTTGGGCACTGAAGCTGCTTGAGCAAGTTGTTTCAGGGAGTGAACATCAATACCCTGGAGGAGTTTATTGTCTAGTGGAGAAAAAGTAATTATAATAGAAATATGGATGAAGCACTATGGTTCTGACTGCTTCTAGCTTCTCCTTGAACGTATTTAAGAAAAATGAAGTAAAGATAGAACAAAATAGAGGGTTAAAATAGTTTTAATTGTGAGCATTCTCCTTTGCTTAGATTCACAGTGCCCTGTGTAAACATAAAGTAAGTAGAGCATCTGCTTTGAGAAATAGGCTAGCAGTCCCCCAAACAATTAAATGAGTTACCATATGATCTAGCAATTCCACTTCTAGTTGTATGCCCAAGATAAAGGAAAACATATGTCTACACAAACACTTGTACACAAAAGTTTAAAGCAACATTATTCATGAAAATAGCCCAAACATAGAAATGACCTACATGTCCATCAACTGAAGAATGGGTACACAAAATGAGGCATATTACAGCAAAATATTCTTCAGCCATAGAACAACATGAAGTACTGTTACATGCCACAATGTTCATAAACCATAAAAACTTATGCTAAGTGAAAGTCAGTCACAAAAGGCCACATATTATATGAGATCTTTCATGTGAAAATCCAGAATAGGTCAATTCATAAAGTCACAAAGTAGATTAGTGGTTTCTTAAGGTGGTGGGAAATATAGGAAGATGGAGTGCAATAACTAAAGGGTACAGGGTTTCTTTTAGGGCAATAAAAATTTTACTGTGATAATTACATCTGTGAATATACTAAAAACCATTGCATTGTACACTTTAACTGAGTAAACTGTAATTATACATGCTATATCTCAATAAAGGTGTTTCAAAAAAAAACAGAGAAATACTTTGGATGGTGACTTGCTTTTGATAGTAAAGATCTGTATCATAAATATTTACTTATAAATGCTGCATCATAAACATCATGATAATTAAGTTTGACAGGCATCAATATTCTTAGTATTTTATTTCTTCATATAGAAGGTGGGTATACATTTTTATATTGTTTCCACCTTTTTTGGAACTATAAGTTCCAAACTATAAGTGCCTGAACTATAAGTTTGGAAATGTGATTCTAGGTATAATGAAGCATATTTATTTCACTCTGTATCTTCCACTAAATGGGGCTATAACCCTCTATAAAATGTGACAATTAACTACTTGAAGACTCTACAAAGTGAGTAGCCCAATCAAAATCCCAGAAAGTTATTTTTGTGGATATTAGCAAACTAGTTCTAAAGTTTATACAGAAACATAGAAGACTCAGATGGCCAATGCAATATTAAAGAACTGATGGTACCTGAACTCAAGACTTATTATAAATATACAGTGATCAAGACAGAGTGTGTCAGCAAAGGAAAAGACAAATTGGTGGAACAAAATAGCCCAAAAATGGATCCCCATAAACGGAGTCAGCTAATCTTTTATACTTCAGTATATAGCTAATGAAACATGGGCAGGATCTGCATGTTAAAAACCAAGACACACTGATGAAAGAATTCAAAGACCTACATACATTGAGGAGCATACCTTGTAATGGAGCAGAAGACTCAGCATGAGAAAGATCTCCATTGTCTCTCTGCATACTGATTTATAAGTTTACTACAATTGCATTAACATCCCCAGGAGAATTGTTGGTAGAATTAACTAAGTTAATTCTAAAATTTATATTGAAAGGAAAGGGAACTAGAATAGCTTTTAAATTTTTGAAAAAAAGATTCAAGTTGGAGAAATCACATTACCCATTATTAAGATTATGCAATAAAGCTACTGTAATCAAGACAGTACAATACAGGGAAAGGATAGGCATAAAGATCAATGGAGTCAAATTGAGTCCAGAAGTAAATTCTCAGAAATATGGCTAACTGATTTTTAATAGGTGCAAAAAATTCAATAATGGATAGTCTTTTTCAACAAATTGTTCCAACACAGTTGATTTATAATCCACATGCAAAATATAAAATAAACTTTGACCTACATACTACCTTTTATTCAAAAATTAAATCAAATGGATCATATAAATAAAAATACACAACTGCAAAACTTTCAGAATACATAGAAAAAATGCTCATAATCAGATTTAAGAAAAGAGTTTATAGACAGGACACCAAAAGCACAGTCCAGAAAGGGGGAAAAATGATCAATTATACTTCATCTAAATTAAAACTTACATTCTTAACATGACAATTATGAAAGAGACAATATACAGACTGGTGGAAAATGTTTGCAAATCACATTCAACAAAGGATCTATAACTTAATACATAAAAACTCTCAAAGCTCAATGGTAGGAAAACAACCCAATTTAAAAATGGGCAAATGACTTCACAAAAGATAACATACAAAAGGTAAATAAGCCCATAAAGAGATGTTCAACATCATTAGCCATTCTGGGAAATCAAATTAAAACTATGATGAGATACCACTATATACTGATTAGAATGGCTAAGAAAAATAGTAACATCAGGTAATAAGAATACAACTGAAACCCTCAGATGTTGCCTGATGACCTGAAAATTGTTACAGAGGCTCTGGAAAACAAATTTGTAGTTGAATGTAGAGTTAAACATTCATCTACATATGACTTAGCAATTTACTCCTAGGTATTTACCCAAGATAAATTGAAACTTATTTTCACACTAAAGCCTGCAGGAGTATTTTAGAACAACTCCGTTTTCAATCACCAAAAAAAACAAAACTAATCAAATGCCTTTCAATGGTTGAACGAATAAACACACTGTATGCTTATAAAACAATACTAGTCAGCAAGAAAAAGGAATGAACTATTGATATATGTGACTATAGATGAGTCTTAAACACATTATTCTGAGTAAAAGAAGCCAATTCCCAAAGGTCAAATAGTATATGAATCTGTATATATAACATTCTGAAAACAGAGTAACTTTTATATAGAGAGAGCAGTGGTTTCCAGGGGCTTAGGGTAATAGAAAAGCTTGACTACAGAAGGACAGAATGAGAGAGCTTTGGAGATGATGGAACTTTATCATGATTGTAGTGAGAATTACATAAGGCAATACACATATTAAAATTCATAAACTGTACATTTAGGCCCTGGCTGGTGGTGGCACAGTGGATAGGCACCAGCCTGCAAACCCCAAGGTCGCTGGTTCGATTCCCAGCCAGGGCACATAACCAGGTTGCAAGCCAGATCTCTAGCCAGCTCCGTAGCTGGAGGCAGGTGAAAGGCAACCATATATTGATGTTTTTCTCCTTTTCTTCCTCGCTCCCTGCCCTTCTCTCTAAAAATAATGAATAAAATCTTTAAAAATATATAATCTTGAAAAAATATACACTGATATCCAAGGGGTTGAAAGTCTAATGCAGAGGGCACACAACAAATCACATACACACATACGCACACACACACACACCCTCTCAAAACTCAGCTTTGTCTACCCTTCTCAGGCTCCAGCATTGGTCTCAGTAAATATTACAGGGAATGAATAGCTGCATGTGGCACAGAATCCACCACGTTTACTCCACAGGGCCTTATTAGTAATAGAGAGGTATTGTTAAGATAAACAGAATCTATATTTCCTTTGGTGCAATCAGAGATCACTGACTGTGATGAATTTCTGAGCAGGAGAATAATACCATATCTAACTGAGGGATGAGATAGGAATAGATTAACAGGTTGCACATTGTGAATCCCTTAAAATTACTTACTGAAATTAATTTATTGCAGAATGAAGATAGGGATGCTGAGGCATCTGATTGTATGAACCTATTTGTATGGACACAGGGGCCAGGCTCTCCCTCAATTCCAATTGGGAAGAAGAGTGGCCCACCATCCCTTATCATATAATCTTTCTTTATAGTCTCAAGATACACTTTGACTATAATGTCCTCAGTTTCATTACTAAACATATTCCTTCCCTTTTTAATAAGAATCTGCTAGAATAATTTAGCTTGCTGAGCTCTTCAGTTTACTTGTCATACACACAGTAGAATGAGACACAAAGTTTTACTCTGCAGGTAAACAAAACTCTGTGACTTTCTTTTGTAGTTGTGCTGGTGAGATCTGGAATGTACAAGTTACCCACCCCCCCAAAAAAAAATGAATAAGACAAATATCCTGCCATGAAGGGCTTAGCAAAAGGCAATCAAATACTCCCGATTATAATTGCTTTGGGAAAGATATGAACTATTGCAGGAGAGGCAAATCTGGAGGAGGTGGGTGGGATCAAGAAAATTTTTATTGAGGATAATCTCTTTGAGTCCTTTATTCTGATGATTGCCACTTGCAAAGTATTCTCTAATCACAGAGCAGATGAGGACTCCCTGTGTCCACTCCAAGTGCATTTTCACTGTCCAGAAAATAAGCTGAAGAGTAGGCAATGCCGCCAATGGTTTGTTTAATTGTCCTTTTTTCCAGAGGAAGCAAATGACTCCTTTCCTTTCCAAACAGTGAGACTTCTTGGAAGAAAAATGGAAGTTTGGGATTAGAGCTGCTGCTAAGTCATCTCAGGCTAAGCACTTTCAACACTGTCCTAAAACACTGCGTGAACCTGAGAAAGCATGACCACCCATCATGAGAGTTATTGCTAACCTTCTATTGCCTCTGTCCCTCCTCACACTTAGTTACATTATTTCCTTTACACAAATGCAGAGAGAAACTATTTTTATTATAGCTTAAGGAAGATCATTCCATAAAGTGTTTATTATGTAATAATAACAGTTGAAAAAGAAAACCACATGTTACGTTTTATGCTATTCCCAACCCCAAAGAGAAAAATTCTGTAATTTTCTCTTAATATCTGCCACTGGAAGAAGAAATTGTGGAGAATGTTCTGAAGCTGAATTAGTCTAGGATCTGACACCACCATTTAACTGTTCCAAATATATATTCTTATATATCCATTAGATAACATTTTTTCAAAAGTGAAGATTTCCATCTCAAAGTTATTTACTCCATTGTTCCTCTTCATCATATGCATCTTTTATATAATAAATTAGCCACATTGTGTTACACTCCCATTAAGTATCAGACATTGTGTTGTAATCCCCACAATAGCCCTACAGGATAACTATCATTATTCCCATTTTACAAATGAGAAAACAAATGCTCAGAGCAATGAAGTCACTTTCCGAAGCAGTTATGTAGAGCTCAGGTAAGAACTCAGGTTTCATGGACAACAATGTGGTGATTGCAGGGGGGTGATTGCAGGAACCTAATGAACAAAACAAACAAGCAAAATAGAACCAGAGGCATTGAAGTGAGGAGCAGACTAACAGTGAACAGAGGGGAGGGGGGAGGGTAATAACGGGGGGAAGAAAGGGAAGGGCCTATGCAAGGAACATGTATAAATGACCCATGGACATGGACAACAGGGTGAGGATTGACTGTGGGAGCAGGGGCACAGCAAGGCAGGGGAGAGCAATGGGAGGAAATTGGGACAATTTCTGTAATAGAACAAAATTTTAAAATAAATAAATAAAGGAAATCAATGGTAATAGAAAAATACAATAAAAATAAACTATTAAAAAATAAATAGACCTCCAGCCAAGATGGAGGCATAATTGGACACATAGCATCTCCCTCACAATTATGAAGGAATTTACATCTACCTCAAAACTAAATAAATACAAGCAAAAGTTCCAGAAAATCAAACTACATGATGGTGCAACAAATGAAGAAATAAAGAAGAAATACTCAGCCAGACAGGTAGGAGGGGCAGACTGGGGCAGAAAGCACAGGGGCTGAGGACCCAGTGAAAAGTGATCCCCGTTCTAGCGCCAGAATTGTGCAGTTCATGATTCTGGCACTGGAGAAAATGCAGTCATGTTGCTTCTGACTATAAAAACCAGAGGTTGGGGCAGAGGAAGAAACTACTAGCCTTAATGGGCAAGTGGCATTGTTTCCTCTCAGACCCCTCCCCAGTGTACAGCGCTACAACATGGTGAAATAGGTCACCCGACACTGATGAATATCTAAGGCTCAGCCCCTTACAATGTAACAAGAGCGACAGTTCTACCTAAGACACAGAGGCAAATACAGAAGGCTGTCAAGTTGAGGAGACAGAGAAGAATGCCCCAGAAGAGGGAGCAGAGCAAAGTTCCAGTGGGAGAACTAAGCAATAAGGAGATGGCCAACCTAACAGATGCAGAGTTCAAAATACTGGTGATAAAGATGCTTTATCACAGGCTTGACAGACATGCTTGAGTACAGCAAACACATAGGGAAGAAGTGAAGGCTATACTAAGTAAAACAAAGGAAAATCCCCACAAAACCAATGAGGAAAGGAAGGAAGCCAGGGTTCAAATCAACAATTTGGAACATAAAGAAGAAATAAACAGTCAACCGTTACAGAATGAGGAAACAAGAATTGGAAAAAAATAAGAAAGGCTTAGGAACTTCTGGGGCAGCTTTAAATATGCCAACATTTGAATCATAGGGGTGCCAGAGGAGAAAAGGAAGAAATTGAAAACTTATGTGAAAAAATAATGAAGAAAAATTTCCCAAATTTGGCAAAGGAAATAGACATACAAGTCCAGGAAGCACAAAGTGTCCCAAAAAAGTTAGACACACCAAGACACATCATAATTAAAATATCAAAGGTTAAAGATACAGAGAATCTTAAAAGCAGCAAGATAAGGAGAGTTACCTACAGAGGGGTGCCTATAAGACTATCAGCTAACTTCTCAAAAGAAACTTTGCAGGCAAGAAGGGGCCTACAACTAAGATTACTATACCCAGCAAAGCTATCATTTAGAATGGAAGGGCAGATAAAGTGCTTCCCAGACAAGGTAAAGCTAAAGGAGTTCATCATCACCAAGCCATTATTATATGAAATGTTAAAGGACTTATTTAGGAAAAAGAAGATCAAAGTATGAACTTTAAAATGGCAACAAACTCACAACTATCAACAACAAAATATAAAAAATACAAACAAAAACAAACTAACAACCAGAGTGAGAATAGAATCATAAATATGGGAAATATTTGTAGGTTATCAGCTGAGAGTGGGAAGGGAGAAGAGGGGAAATGGTGCAGGGATTAAAAAGCATAATTGGTGGATGCAGAATAGACAGGGTGATGTTAAGAACAGTACAGGAAATGGGGAGGCCAAATAATTTATATCCATGACCCATGGACATGAACTAATCCAGGGGTGGGATTGCTGAAGGGAAGCAGGTGTGCTGGGCAGAAGGAAACAAAGGGAAAAGAAATTGGGACAACTGTAACCATATAATCAAATAATTTAAATACAAAGTTTTCCTTTTGAAAAGAACTCAGGTTTATCTGACTCAAAGGCACTTATTAAACTTGATATATAAATGGGACTTTATTTATTATCTGGAATTTTCTCTGGAGACCCAATATGGAAGGTAATAGTCTATTAGTATATTCTAAGGAGGAGCTGCTAAACTCATTTCTGTGGAAATAATAATATTCTGAAGAAACCATCAACTCATCCCCTACTCCAACTGATAGAAGGCTAACTACAGGAAAAGATAATTACTCTGCAGGTACCACCAGAGGCAGGAGTGGAGTCAGGGAAGGGAGATGGGGAAAGTAATCTTAGCCAGAATGGGCCTTACCCTTGACCAGGGTCTGGTATGGGCAGGTTTATGCCTTCATCTCACAAAGAATCAGCTCTGGGACATCTGCCACAGAGGACTTCATTCAGCCCGTAGTAGACAAGAGAGAGAATCTTCATCATGAACTAGATCATAAAAAAAAAAAATTGCCTCTTTCACCTAACCTCCTTCCCCCTGGAAGTACTGAAATGAGAAGTTTAAGAAAATGGAAGACTATGGTCACACTGCCTCCCTTTTAGAGGTCCCCGCTGACTGTCCCAGGATTAGAAGGGAGGAAAGAATCTAGGCATTAGATGTGAGACTCATGTTTTTATTTACACTTGGCATGTAGTTAAGTACTTGAAAACAAATACAAGTTACAAAAAAAAAAAGACTGTTCTTACAACCATATAAGAGTCACAACTAAAGGAGTTGCCCAGCTATTGTCAGGAAGGGGAGGCAACAAAACATATTAAAAGATAGGTAGTGATGAGGGAGGGGGAGAAAAATACGTCCAATTTGCACCCCCCAAGTACACTTAAAATATGAAGCAATATTTGACAAATTAACACTGATTGAGTTAAAGCAAACCATCTAAAGTGGTATTACACCAAAAAAAAAAACAAAAACAAAATATCATAATAGGACAATTTAAAGCTACTTAAGAAACAATGGGTACTGCTTACCTGTGGAGAGTGACTTGTGATCAGTGAGGAAGGAGAATTACTTTTCATTTTATACCTTCCCACACGACTTGAGTGTTTCCCGTGAACATATGTTATATGTATAGATGACTATCAAAAGCAACATGTCCATTTATTTCTAGGTAAAAGGCAACCTTTGGGAAAATAAAAAATGAATTTCAGCCAAGCCTCCAGTTGCTTTGTCTACATACAGTACTTCTGAAGAATCAGGACGAATAAAAGTGATACTGTTTTGACAAAACAAGTGTATGTTCTTCCTTTTATTATACCAATCAGTAGGTAAGGGGAAAGAAACTGCCATGATCTCTCCATGAAAATTCCTCTCTGCCTTGGCTTGTGTCTAACTGGTACTTCTCACACTAGAGTACAATATAGGCTGGGGTCTGAAGAAGCCAGGAGGGCTGTGGGCTTTGAGCCCTGTACCATGGCCATAACCTGGGATGGGAGCTGCAGGAAAACACATTGATTGGTGTGTGTGCCCAGGAAGATCTTACTACTGAGAAGGTAGTTCCGGCATAATGCCAATACTGTCACCAAAACTTACAATACAAATCCTCCAACTCATTTTCTCCACCTTCTTATCACTGATGTTTGACAGCTGCTCAGTGACAATGAAAGAAAGGGTTTCCATCTCCAGGTATTATGCTAGTTGTCCAGATTAACCTCTGGAAAGATTTACTTAAATCAGCGAGGGCAGTCCCTTTGACAACAAACCATTTATCTGCCTTGCCCAAATTGGTGTTTGCTTGGATAATTCTCATCTGGAGACTCAGCTCCCCCTGTCACCACCCACACTGTGAGTGGGCTTCATCAGACACCAGAGGCTAAGCCTCTTTTCAAGAAACATTAATTCTGTAGCTGCCTATTTCCAGTTATATCTTGATACACAGAAATGTGCTTGAGGTTGTCTATCAGGATAAGTATGAAAATTAGGCCACGGAAAAACAGGTGACAAAACAATCTATGCAATGAGCCCTTCAGAATGAGAATACGCATAGCAAGGAAGTCTAGAAAAATACATCAAGATGTCAATGACTATCTCTGTGTGGCAGGACGACTGCTTATCTTTATTTGCTTTATGCTGGTACATTATCTGATTTCTTTTATCGTATACACATATTGCCTCTTTACTCACATAAAATATTAAAGGTATTTTAAATTTCTAAGTGTTGCCTCAGAATTGGGGAACTTTTTTAAATGACTGGGGATGCCTCCTAACTTGCATAACTTTAAATAACCTTACTTTGGAATTTTTAGATGTGACATTCTAATCTTTTTCTTTTCTTTTTATTTTTTTTTTCAATTCTGATTCATTTGATTGCTGGAATTTTTTTTTAAGATTTTATGTATTATTTTTTAGAGAGAGAGGAAGGGAGATAGGCCGAGAGGGAGAAAGACATCAATGTATGGTTGCCTTTCACCTGCCTCCAGCTACAGACCTGGCTGGAGACCTGGCTTGCAACCTGGTTATATGCCCTGGCTGGGAATGGAACCAGTGACCTTTGGGTTTGCAGGCCAGCACTTCATCCAAGATTGCTGAAATATTTTTTAATCCAAAACAAATCTACTCCCTGATTTACTGGTTAAGTTTCTAGGCAGAAGGAAATGGGAGATTGTGTGGCATTAATAGTTGAATAGCATATCAACCAGGCTAGAATCCAGTATCTCTGCAGACAAACTGTGTAAGCATGTGAGTATGCTTCAGTAAAAGTGAGTAGGTATGTGTGGTGTGTGTGTGTGTGTGTGTGTGTGAGAGAGAGAGAGAGAGAGAGAGAGAGAGAGAGAGAGAGAGAAACCTTCTCTAAAAGGGAAGGGTTACAATTAAAGCAATGAACTTCCTAGAGACAACAGAAAACCCAAGACAAGAGGTGTGTGTTCCCCAGCACCCACTCCACACCCTGGACTGTACTCTAAGGCATTCTCTGGCATTGCAACATTACAATGAGCCCATAGCTTTCAAAGCAAGAATCTCTTCTGGGTATGTTGGTGGTCCAAGAAGATGCCCAGGAATAGAGGAATGGGGGGTGAAAATGGTCACAACTGTTCTATCTTCGGATGCTGGCATTGGGGGCAGGATGTCTAGGATGTTCTTGTTTTGTTTTGTTTTTTACAGTTAGCATACTAAGAACTACTGCTCCTCCATAAGACAGTAGATTCACATTTGGGTTTGTAAGATCCAAAAACTAGCATTAGTTTTCCTTGCTTGAGTTTAAAAATCTAGAATGACTGAGGAGAGGAATGTCAGCTTTATTTTTGATAAAACTATTAAAGAACATGGCTAAGGTGGGGCAATTTTAAGCTGCTGCACCCCAAAATTAGCTCTGCACAGCCAGGCATTGGCAATAGTGAAACTGCAGGCCTGTACGTGTATTGGAGTCTTCCCAATAAATTCATAGCAGAAAGCAGCATCAGACCGCTTGCTCTGAGTAGGCAGGCAGATAGATCCCTGTTAGAGAACAAGAGAGGCAGAGGTGGCACCAGAAATATATGTAGCTCCTTTTCTCAACTTACCAATGCAGTAACAGAAATATCTGAGGGGGACAGGGAGAGGCCAAGGGTGGATAGACAACACGTCCCTCTTGACAGAAGTAGAGGACAAAGAAATAAGCTATTCACTCTGCACTCTAGTCCTCACCACTACAACTACCTCTGTAAAGTTGTCAAAAAGGGGATGGGGGCACCTAATGAGAAAAATGAACCTGTTTCCTTATCTTCACAAAGGCATCTTGGTCCAAATCAGCAATAACCTAGTAAGACTGATCTGTTGTAATCATCAAGGAGGGCTTTGGTCCACAGTCAGATGGCTTGGGAACCACTGAACTCAATGACTGGTTTCTTGTAGGTCCAAAACTTGATGATTTTCACTTCTTTCTAAGTTATCACTACTCACTGCATATGTTAAGCAGTCTTGAAGTTAAAATAACAACAAAATTAATGCGAGTAGGATGAAAAATGGGCTAAAACATTTTTGTGCAATTTAATATCATTATTATAAAACCAAGGGAAAAGATCTGAAAAGCTAAATGCTAAATCACTTGGAAAAGCTGATGAATTAAACATTCAAATAAGAGCAACATTAAGCCATGATTGATCATTTTCTTCTCTATGAAAGTACAGTGGACTAGAAGATAGCTTAGCAATTTTATCCATATCATACAATTTGCTCCCATCTATTTATTACCCTAATGGATTTTCACTTTGAAACTTGAGTCATCTGGGGCATAATATAAATAAACAAAACCCAGCTAAGCTGCCAACTTTGGAGCCCAACGCTGGATGTGGGCCAGCAAAGGTGGTGGTGAGATGTGGATATTGGTGACAGCATGACTAGAAGTGGCCAAAAAACATGTATTCCTATTGTATGTACCCCCCCAACACACACACACACACAAAAAAATTTACACATTGGAATCTTCATGCCCAATGTGATGGTGTTTGGGAGGTGTTAGGTCATGAGGGTGGAGTCCTCATAATTGGGATTCATTCCTTTTGGAGCCTTTCAAGTGGCTCCAAAGTAACCCCTAGTCTCTTCCATTTTCTGAGGCTACAATGAGAAGTCTGTGACCCAGGAGATGACCTTCCCCCACACATGCTGGCACCCTGATCTCTGACATCCAACCTCCAGAACTGGGAGGAACACAGTTAATTAGATACTCAGTCTGTGAGATCGGGCTACAGCAGCCCAAACAGACCAAGACATGCACTAACACAAGATACAGCACACTTGTAACCCAAGGAGAAATTCATTTCTTCTCAATTTCCTATGTTTGCCCATGTTAAAATGGTCCCAGAGGATAATCACAGATAAACCAAAGCACTAAATTAAAAACTGGTCAAATAGAGTTGGAGAGCAGAAGATTGACAATTTAGCCCTTATTTATCCATATTTTCAACGAGAACTTTTTGAGTGCCTGCTATGTGCCTGGCACTTGTGTTACAAACTGGGGGTTATGGTTATAAATAAGACTGAGTTCTTATTTTGGGTTTTCTTTGAAATGAGGTATTTTCAAAACTGATGGAAACAAGGCAAACTAAATTAGGAAGGGCCATGATCAAGAAGGTGTAATAAAGTATTCCAAGCATAATAATTTGGTCTACTGCTGACTCATGACAAATTTCCCAGGCCCACAGCCACATGAGAAAAACATCAGGTATGTGTGTATATGTGCCCAAGCGTATGTGTTAGGTAAGGTGGCCTCCTTGGAAGATTTATCCTAACCTGACTCCCTCTGACTTCTGTGATATAAAAAGGGTTTTATAAAGCTTAGTATTAGTAACTGGTTGATTTTCCTTTTGATGTCCTTATTTTGCAAACTAAAAAGCTAGCAACCCTACGTCAGTTCCCATATTGTTTTGCAAATTACACATGCTCTGATTACTAAAAGTTTGGGAATTTTCTGCTAGAAAGAGTGAGGAAGATACACAGGCCAAGTTGACAGATGCAATACACCTTGAAAGAAAAAGGAAGCTGTTAAATCTCTGATTAATAGATGTTGACATAATAGGAAAGGAAGGTTGACACACAGCTAAGTGCAAAATCGTTGTGTCAGCTCTCTGTGCTTTACAGGCTGATTCTCAAGACTGTTCAGACTTAATTGTATCATTTGAGGATGTGTCAATAGGATCTATTACCCTTCAGGATGTCAGCATGCCCTGATTAGCAGTGGTCAATCCGTATTGTCTAGTGTTCACCTATGTTTGGGGTAAGACTAATGAAAAAAGAACCTGGAAAGTTCTCAATACACACACCTTCCTTCAAACAGAATAAACCCCACTTTCCCTCTTCCTCAATAAGACAAAATAAAGTAAGTCATAAGAAACAGATATGGGCTATACACAGTGGAAGCCCACATGACTTTGGGAATATCTCATACAATGCACCCTGTAGAAGTGAGCTCTTTCCTGAACTATGTACAGTCCTGGCTTGGATAATATTTTCTGTTAAAGTTGAAAGAAGGAAGAGAAAGAGGAGAAGGCTAGCATGAGTTTGAAACAACTGAGTAAACCGAAAGTGACGGATCAGTGGCAGATGGAGAGTTTTTAAACCATACATCTTATATGCTTAAATCCCCTCTCTTCACTCACTTTTTGACCTGATGTTCATGTTCATAATTAATTCCATTTTCTCAGGTGTAGGTCTGTCATTTTTTATTTAGTCCCTTTTTTGTTTCTCCCCTCTTTTCCAAATACATTAGTTGCCATGGAAACTTTGGTGCTAATTCTGGGAATAGAGTTCAGAGAGATCTACAGGCAAAGGAAGAGAGATTTAATCTCAGGGATTGAAATACAGAACCTAAATAGGAAGATGGCAGAAGCTGAATAAACCACATGTAACTTCAGCCTCACAAATACTTCCTGCTTGGGCCAGTTCACTCTTGAACCAGTTAATAAAATTCTGACAGTAAAATCACTGAACACAGGCAAAAGTTTCTGTGCTATTCTACACTGCAGCTTTTCAAATAAACTAATCCATCAAGAAAAGTGGTTCCCAAAAAAGCATCTTACTGACAAATTTATGTTTCTTTATCTTTCTAGTGCCAGCCAGAGTGAAGTTCTTTAAAACCATTGCCCTCTTTTCTATGGGTAGCTACATTATACACTGCCTTCTGTTAAATGTTATAAATGAGGGCCATGAAGCCTTTCAGATTTTCTCGATCACCAAGAGGTGGTTTTCCAAAAAAACCTATCAAAAGTAGGCAGGTCTAGAGTACTTAGGACACTGTCCTCCCAGTGGCAGACCATTGCCATGCCTCTCTCTCCAAACTTTCCCCTGACCAGGAGCTCAGGATTTCACCATGAGGACTAGTACCACCAGCCCAAAGTGGGTGTTTTATTCCTGGACCTCTCACTCAAGCACACTGTTTGCACACATTACAAACATATAATACAACAATTAAGAGTTAATATGGAGTTCCTTTATCACCCAGAGTGTTGCAAGAGTCATAATAAAACTTGCATTTGACCTAATTCATTTAGTTCCTGTTACTTTTGGGGTTTTTACACTAGGAAGAATTATTTCACCATCTAGTAAACTTGTGTTCTGCTCATTAGGCAGTTCTCTCCATATCCCATGAAGCCAGACTTCGGAAAATTGGATCTGAATCTTGGAACTGCAGGGTCAGGTTACAATGTTCCAGCTACTTCTCATCAGTAAGTTGGTGGGGAAGTATTAACCTCACCAACGTGTACGAGCTAGGAATCAGTGAACTCAACAGAGGGAGTTTAAGAGCATTCGTAAAGGGACTGTACTAAGATGTGGCAAGATTAAAGGGAACAAGCAGAAGGCAGTACCTAGAACTAGCAACTGTGTAGAGTCCTCTGCACCTGAAGGGACCACTGTAATGCAGCAAGAGGCTACAGGAGAAGAGCCACTTGAAAGGAGTTGTGGCATGTGGTGGAGGAATGTAGCCCCTGCCAGACGAGTCCAGCCAAAAGGGAGCGGAAAGGGGATAGGGTCATGTGACCTCTCTCACATCCCACAGCCTTATGATCTGCCTTCCTTTGGCTGAACCTAACCAGAAGAAAAGAGCTGTGGGAGCCAGAAGACCCATGGAGGTCCATCTCCTAGGGCAGAAATTAAGATGGAGGAAGAAGAAAGGAAATTGGGAAGGGGCAAAGGGAATATTCAGCACACAAGGATTTCTGTTTGTAGACCTACAATGAGCCAGTGCCCACCAATGGATGGGAGGCTCCTCACATGTGCTGCTATATGCCTTGGGAGTTTGAAGCATCTACCCCTGAAAAATAGTCGCAATCACATAATGGACATACCACCAAGACAGAGGACACATATGTGCACCTGGGAAATAGAAGTCACACCACATCTTGAAGGAGTAAGTTCTCTTAGGTCTTCACTTTGCGCAGACTAACAATTCAGACTTTGGGAAAAACCATCATCATCACAATTTTAAAAGGCAACATTCATTGGATACACCACGTGCCAGACATCATTCAAAACATCTGGCTCAAATTAACTTACTTAAGTCTTGCAATAATTTTGTGAGATAAGTTTCATTACTATCCTTGTTTTCTGAATGAGGAAAATTGATTAAGAAATAGAGAAGGTACATACCAAATTAGTGGTAATACCAGGATCTGAACCCAGGTAATCTGATTCCAGAGCCCACAATCTTAATTAAACCTTATACTTAACCACCTCTCATAATCCTATTTATATTGCCATGTTAACGACATCTAATATCGTATCTGAAAAAGTGTAAAAGTTGCTACACAGCATTACAGAGTTTCTCAGCAGAAATGGCCAATAACAGCTCGTCTTATTAGTAGGATATGCACAGATCCAAAGCACCAATGGAGAGCCGGTACAACTTAGCTGAGCTGAGAATGCTTTGTAGCGCCAATGTCAGCATGAGAACTCATATCCTGATTGTTTGTCCACAGGTCTGTCAAGTTCATTGTGGCTTTCCCTGTAAAAAAATAATTACAAGGAACCAAAACAGAAATCAGGCAAAAGCCTGCCTTCCAGGGGTAAGCAGAGTCTAAAAGGTTTTGCCTTCAACTGTGATTCTCCATAAAATGGTATGGAGTTCAAAGAGGCAGCTGTTTCCCTTCAAAGCATCTAATAGGGTTTGATAAAAATAGGTACTTAAAAATAGGTACTTCCCTGGCTGGTGTGGCTCAGTGGATAGGTGTGCGGCCTTTGAACCCAAAGGTCACTTGGTTTGATTGCCAGCCAGGGCACATAACCAGGTTGCAAGTCAGGTCTCCAGCCGGGTCCTTAGCTGGATACAGGTGAAAGGCAATCATACGTTGATGTTTCCCTCCCTTTCTTCATCTCTCCCTGCCCTTCTCTCTGAAAATGATGAATTAAAAAATCTTTTTAAAAAAGAATAGGTAATAAAGAGGAGTGATTTCTAGTTCATGCCATTTATTCAGAGTCACCAAGAATCCAATTTAGAAGCAAATGGTTGCTTCCTGGAAACCTAAGAAATGTTGAAGTTTGCTAGTTTGTGGGGCAGGAAATTTTTAGATGCTAAAACACCAAGATTGCCTTGCCTTCACCCCACTATTCAAGGTTCTTCAGGCTCATCCTCCACATGGATGCCATCATCCAGTTCTTCCCATAACAACTGAGCAGTGGAAGAATCAAGGATGCCAATGAGAAGAGCAATTGCAGAGTGCTGGTGGGTGCATTCTTCATCATTGCAGTTGGATTGCCATTTTTGGTGCTCAGTAGGATGGGAAAATATAATAACTAGCTGAAAGGAGACTTTCAGAGAGAGAGCAGAGGTAGCTTCTCCACCTGGAGAATGAGCTCCAGCATTTGGGAGTCACATGAAGACCCTAAACAAAGCCCCGCTCTGTTCTTGCTGATGAGGCAGGCAGGCCAGGTAAAGGGCGTTCAAGCCACAAGTATTCTTACTTTTTCTTCCATTGCCTCAGAGTTAGCACACTCACACCCACCCTTCTGTCATCGCCTCCTACCTTCATGGTCCTCCTTTGAAATTCAAATAAAATTGCTCGGAAGGGAGATGAGTCCTCCATGAATCCTTCTTTCTAAGATTCAGTTTCCTGATCTGCACATTCCTAACCATCTCTAACTCACCTAACTCCACTGACATGCCATCTTCTCTAATGCTATTGGTAGGTTCTGTCTCCATGAACAATTACTCCATATGCCTCATGGGGAGTGCAGGACATTCTTTTTCTGCATATGCCATCATCCCTCCTAGTAGTCAGAGGACAGTAAAGGTTTACTAATTTAGTATAGTTTAATTACATGCAGAGGAAGAGAGAATAGAAGACTAATAAAAAGAGGCCTCTCAATGTTTTCTTTTTTCTTAGAAACTCCTGATTTAATTATTCCAACTTTGCTCTGGAGAAAATACACTTGACTGTTTCCAGAGGCACTCTGTGTGGAGTGAACCAATTGTCTGCTCAGGTAAAACAAACATTGTTTCTACACTTTCCCTGAAGAGCTATGGAAAACATTATTTCTAATTGCTGTGCTCAACCTTACCTCAGACAGGGAGAACTATTCCTAGAGCTCACTTATTAATCATGGATGCCATCAAACCTAGTTTGGTCTCCCATGATAGCCATCCAGGAGGATCCCCTGGGTAACACACTTCCTGTGGTACACAATGACTTAGTGATCTGTGGAAAAATTCAACACCAAAATCCATCTTGGGACATAGTTTACTTGGACACTTTCAACCTCATAATCCCATTCAGGCTCATAAAAACCACCCCCTCACATGCAGAGCAATGATTCAAGTACAGTTTGGGGTGGCTTCCTTTAGGGAACAAATTAATTAGACACATTAATGAGAATACCTAATGGTAAAGGATCATTGCTAACTTGTCAAGATTGTATCCAAGGGCCCTCTAGGTAGAAGACATGAAGTACATTTTTATCATCAACATTTGGAAGAATTAGATCATCTAATTCTTGGGCATGAATAAAACAAAATAAACCCAAGAGCAATTTGTATGTAATTAATGACAGGCAGGAACCAGCATAGTATAACATTCAGAGGAAGGAGGGCTCCCCTTTTGGCAGACAAGGCTCATAGATGGCCTATGGTTGATGAGTTGTGTTCTGTGCTGATGAAAGAGAGCAAAAAGCCAGTCAGAATGAATTGGGATGGTCAAGAAAATGGCAGAATGTGGACCAGAGTGTAAAATCTGCCACGTGGCTGGAGAAGGAGTGGAAGATAACGATGGAAATGCAGGCTAATGCCAGATCATAGAGAACAGTAAGAATAGGCTGCAAAGTGTGAACTTTAATAACACAAAACTTTCTAAAAGCCAGCTGTCCATAGTAAGATGGACTGCTCCTAATACAATGTTCTTCCATTATTAGAGATGTGTCAGCTAACACTAGATCTGTTCAAAGTGAGCAGTTAAAGTTTCCTGCCCTATGTGATGGAATTCAGGATTGTATGATCCAGCAGTGATGCAGAGGGGCTTGGAATGTAGAGCCAAAGACCTGAATTTGAGATCAGATTTGTCCCTTATTGCTTTTGTTATCTTACTGTTTTCACCATAAACCTTGTTTTATCATCTGTAAAATGAGCATAATTATACCTACCTCATGGTGTGATTGGATATTTCGAGTACATGCAATGTGGGGATCTACTTTGTAAAAGTAGAACACATTATAGTCATTATTAATGAATGCTAAACAAACTTCCTTCCAATTTTTAACTTCATAGTTATACCCTGGAAGTGTATTGGCTAGAAGAGTGTGCAATGATAAAAATTATAAGAACAATGAAGCATTTATCAGGCAAGTCAGTTTAGCAAGAAAGTAAAGATGGGAAGAAATTTCTTGGACTTCCCACCAAGATGAAGTCATAGGTACTCATATTATGTGTCCCTTCACAACAAAGAAGGGATACATCTACCTTAAATCTATAAAACAAAACAAAATAACAACAACAATTTTTAAAAAACATTCAAAAGCTCCAGAAAATGGAACTAAAGGAAAGTCTAACAAAGACATAAAGAATACTCATCCAGATAGGAAGGAGGGGCAGAGCTGGGGCGTAGAGATCAGAGTGTGGTGGCACCACAGCAGTGGTGGCAGCAGTGACACCAAAGGCAGCAACACCAGCAGTGGTGGCTGCACCAGCATTGGCACTGGCAACAGAAGTGGCACATTCGTCAGCAGCACCAGCACCAGTGTCAGAACCTTCATGGTGGTGTGGAACCCCAGCAAAAGCCTAATGTGTATTATTAGCATTACTGAAACTGGGAAAGGAGGAAGCTTAGAAACCTAGTTAAAGAAAAGCCAATCGCTCTGCAGGGGACCTCTGCAGGGATGAAGGGATTCCGGGACCCCTGGAGTCCACAAGTGCAAGGTGAGAACCCGCTGGCTGGTGGAAAAAGACTGTTTACCCAAGATATTAGGGCAACCTGACAGCCGGGACGCAGGCCAATTAAGGCCTCAAGACCACCTCAGACCCCCACCCTGATAGTCAATCACTAATTACCATCTTATCTTCTGTGCCCGGGCTCGCTTGTTCCGCTATAAAAAGCCCTAGCTGTAAGCGACAGGGCATGCCTCATGAGATCGAGGTCGCCCCTGCGCAGGTCTGTTGTTTGGCCAATAAATAACATCTTTGAATCCCCGAAAGTCTCCAGCGTTTGGTGTCTCGCTCTCGTCTGGATATAACAGCGGCACTGGCAGTGGTGGTGACACAGAGGCTGGGGCCAGCCAGTGGAAAAATTCAGTTATATGTTATAGAAATTAAGAAGAAAATCTCAGCCCCAGGCCACATAGGGCAGCTCAGGGTCCAGCACCAGGAGGGAAAATAAAGCCACATTGCTTCTGACTATGAAAAAATGTAGGGATCAGGGTGTTGTCTCTTAGCAGAGTCTGTTTAGTGAAAAAGGGGCCCAAGGACTGAGCAGACAGAATTGTTCCCTCTCAGACACCTACCCCCACATACAGTGCCACAAGGAGGTAAAACAGGTCACCCCCACACTGATGAATATGATAGGCTCCGCCCCTTACAACATAACAGGTGCAACAGCTCTACCTAAAACACAGAAGGCTGTCAAGTTGAGACAGAGTAGTATGGCCCAAAGGAGAGAGCAGATTAAAGTTCCAGTGGAAGAACTGAGTGATGAAGAGACAGACAATCTAACAGATGCAGAGTTCAAAACATTGGCAATAAAGATGCTCACAGACGTGAAAGATATTCTTGAGTATGGCAAACACAGAAGGGAAGATGTGAAGGCTATGCTAAGTGAAGCAAAGGAAAATTCACACAAAACCAATGGTGGAGGGAAGGAAATCATGGTTCAAATCAATGATTTGGAACATGAGAAAGAAGAAAACAATCAACTAGTACTAAATAAGGAAATAAGAATTAAAAATAATGAGGAAAGGCTTGGGAACCTTTAAAAGGCTTGGAACAACTTTAAATATGCCAACATCCATATCGTCAGGGTGCCAGCAGAGAAGAAGAGAAAGAAATTGAAAACTTATAAGAAAAAATAATGAAGAAAAACTTCCCAGAATTGGAGAAGGAAATAGACATACAAGTCCAGGAAACACAGAGAGTTCCAAACAAGCTAGATCCAAGGAGGACCACACCAAGGCACATCATAATTAAAATGCCAAAAATTAAAGATAAAGATAGAATCTTAAAAGTATCAAGAGAAAAGAAGAAAGTTACCTACAATGGGGTTTTTACAAGACCATCAGCTGATTTCTCAAAAGAAACTTTGCAGGCAAGAAGGGACTAGCAAGAAGTATTCAAAGTGTAAAGCAAAGATCTAAAACCTAGATTATTCTGTCCAGCAAAGCTATCACTTAGAATGGAAAGGCAGATAAAGTGCTTCCCAGATGAGGAAAAGCTAAAAGAGTTCATCATCACCAAGCCATTATTATATGAAATGTTAAAGGGACTTATTTAAGAAAAAGAAGATCAAAGCCCTGGCTGATGGCACAGTGGATAAGGTGCCAGTCGACAAACCCAAAGGTTGCTGGTTCGATTCCCAGCCAGGGCACATAATAGATCGCAAGCCAGGTCTCCAGCCAGATCTGTAGCTAGAAGCAGGTGAAAGGCAACCATACATTGATGTCTCTTTCTCTCTGCTACTATCCCTTCCCCTTTCTCTAAAGTCAATAAATAAAATCTTTAAAGAAAAAGAAAGAAAAAGAAAATCAAAACTATAAACATTAAAATAACAAATTCACAACTATCAACAACAGAATCTAAGCAATAAAAATAATAACGAACTAAGAAAGCAACCAGAAGAGGAACAGAATCACAGGTATGGAGATCATTGGGAGGGTTGGTTATCAGCTGGAAGGGAGAAGGAAGAGAAATGGGGAAATGGTACAGGGATTATGAACCATAATTGGTAAATACAAAATACACAGCGGGAAGTTAAGAATAATACAGGAAAAGGTGAAGCCAAACAACTTGTATGTATGACCCATGGGCATGAACTAACCCACCATGGGGGTGGGATTGCTGGAGGGTAGGGGGTAACTGGGCAGAGAGGAGCAAAGGGAAAAGAAATTGGGACAACTGTAACAGCATAATCAATAAAATATCCGAAAAAAATTCTTAATAGCCTAAGAAGGTGCCATGGGCTGGGAAAAGCCTGAGCTAAGATAAGAAAAATAAGGAAAGGAAAAAGGAAGTGATTTTTTTTTTAATTGTGAAGAATTTTGTAAGGAGAATATTTAGGAATCAAAGGTCACTCTGAGATCACAAGCAAAATAGCCTGTTTGAAACATCCTGGTTCCAGTATTTCCATATAAAGAGAGAAGCTATCTAGAGCTTCAATAAGCAATCCAGTAGCCACTTGCTACATGTGGCTGTTGAGCACTTGAAGGGCAGCTAATCCAAGCTGAGATGCAGGGCAAGTATAAACTACAACCAGATTTCAAAACACTAATGTGGAGAAAGAGAATGTAAAGTATCCCAATAATTTTTATATTGCTTACATATTGAAATGACATTATTTGGGATATATTGAGTTAACTAAAATATTTTTCAATGAATTTTACATTTCATTTTCATTTTTAATATGGCTACTAGGATAAAAATGAAATACAGATGTGGCTAGTAGTAGTGGATTTCGATTGAGTTGCACTGGTCTAGCCTATAATTCTCAATAGAATCACAATGGAACCTTTTCCACATAAACATTCCAGAGGTCTCTCCCAGGCTATTGAAATCATCAGAACCTGTAAAGGACCCTCTGGGTTTTTTGTTTTTTTTTTAAGCACTCCAATGATCATGAGACCCATAGAATGTTGCATTTGAACATTTGTGTGCTTCTTAAGCTTTATTTTAGTTTGTACAATCATCACCTGGGGAGTTCATTATGAAACAGACTCCAGCCCCAGATATTTTGATGAGTTAGGTCTGGGAAGGGCTTGAGGCCCCTGTCCAATCCTAATTTATTGAGTTTTCCATGTGATCTGATATGCCTGTGAACCAAGCATGACTTTGGAGAAATGCCACTCTCCAAAAAAAGAGCTGTGTTAGCAAACAGACAGGTTAGGAAGATTGCCACACCATGCAGTGCACCAACAAAGCAGGGCAATAGTGGAGGGCAAGATGAGGAAAAGAATTACTCAAAGAATTTGTTTTTTGACATTTCAAAAAATTATCAAAATAATCTTATAGGGAATCACAGCTGTTTATCTTGCTTATGATTATGTTTTTATTTATATTTTTTCTATTATTTTGAATTACATGATAGGGAGAGATACTATAATCTTTTCAGAGTTTTGGGTCTCGAAAGATCTCATCCTGGCCCCAGGAAAGAATAAAAATATTGCCCCAAATATGGAGGCTGCTCCATCGTCCTCTTCTATAGGCCATCAGTTTCTCAGAAGGATCTGCACACACAACAACATTTGGGTTTATTAATCTTAAAGGCATAATGTTACACCTTTTTGTCTCAATTTACTGGCTTTTGGCAAATGAGATCTTTCACATGAAAAGGGGGAAAAATGATCTTATTCAGAGAAAGATGGATCTTCCAGTAGAAAATAGTGTCTAGCAGAAGTGCTTTGGTGCATTCATTACCCAAGTTTAGAGCTTTCTTGCAAAGTCCTAGGTCAACAGCACAGCACAAGAATCAATACACCTTGGACAAAGGACTTCCTGTCTACAGAAAGCAACCATTTGAAGACTAGATTCTAGTGCTAGTTAAAGGCCCACCCACCTTGAACCACCGGGAGCCCAGGTGCCCCATTCACCATCTCTGCAAATCATACCAAGAGCTGGAGCCCTTGACATCCCCTTATAAAAATTTTAAAAGAGATATCCTAAATGGTCAGGAATCTTACCTCTGATGTGTTTTACTTCTTCTAACTAGCCAGTGCCTTGCCATTAGCAAGAAATATGTTGAGCTCATTCAGATTCAGAATCCCAAGATTTAATCAAATTTCCACATTTTCCACTTAGTTTAGAAAATGACTAAGATTAGCAGGAGGTGACCATGGTAAGTGAGCCCTGGAAAAAGGCACTATCCCTTCAACTCCTGGGTAGTTGATTGGCCAACCCTTTAGCATCAGGTGACCCTTTTTGTTCATCTATCTCCCCCAACTCTCTGTCCCCTTCTAGTAGTCACAATGGCATTACTAAATACCCCATACTTGTGCAAGTGCCCTTCTTTTTGCCCATAGAACATAGAGCTGAGGTCAGTGAGACAATTTTGAAACACAAGGAAGCTACATTGGCCACAAAGAATCAAGCCACTGATCCCAGCCTCTGCAACCCCAGGCTTCAAAAGACATAATCATCAGATACATGGACAGAACACCACACTGCACTGTATGGAGGCATCTCACAAGAGACATGGCTTTTAGCATCTGAAGTACAGAAGTCAGATTTGTACCTTCATCAACTTCTCTTCTGTTGATAAAGGACTGCAGCCTGGAGCAGTTCAGGGACTTGCAAATGGTGATGTAACTAATGAATGGCTGAGCAGAGGCCAATGCCCAAGATTTGATTCCTAGTTTTAAACTCTTTTTCAGAATAACAAAACTAGGGAGGAATCATAATTCCTGTCTTCAAGCTGTATTACAAATTTAGGGGAGTCAGTATCTACAAGTCAAATCATTATGCTGGACACCTTAAACTTGTGCTGTAAATCCATTATATCTCAGTAAAACTTTATTTTAAAAACCCTCTTTTTAATTATTATGGAAGTAATTAAGAACTCTATGCCTTAATTACTGAATTCAGGTCACTTTTTTCCATCTTCAAAGTAGATGCTGTTAATTACAATGCTACACTACCTTAGTACCACATTACCCTCCCAAGAGTGGTGGATTTATTTAGACTCTTAACAGCTAGCTCATATTCCTGCCAAAACTAGATCCCAAACATATGACCCCCATTGTCCCACCCACCCACCCACACACACATACCTATCCATCTCCAGTAGCCACTGTCAGTTTCCCAGAGGAGGTTGTGTATGTGGTCTAATTACTGTCAGCAGAACCTTTTCCTTAAGGCCACAGGAGGGCCAGCTCCCCACAATTAGAGCACACATTCATTTAGACTACAAGGGCAGGCTCCTAGGATGTCTTCAGGAGAGGAAGACAGAATGCTGGAGAGCACATTAGAGACAGAGCAAATGTACCACTGCTTTCAGTTGTGTTGCAAACCAGTCCAGCTTTAGAAGATGAGGGAAGACATGATGGTTTCCCAAGGCCAGTAGTTCTCTCCTCAGAAACCTCACCTTTCTATCCTATCTCTCCTCACATGCCTCTCAAGTCCTGGAATCTGAGTCCCTTCTCACCCTCAATTTGGGACCCAGCTAGAGATTTGTGATCACAAAAGTTATCATCCAAATGAGGACACTTGGATAGTGTAAAGGAGCACAATTAAGAAATGTGTTGGAGGTGGGATTGACTTTGGGGGGAATGGGTTGGTGGGGAGGGGTACAAAGGGTAGCAAAAAGGGGATGGGTGTAATACAACAACAATAAAATTTAAAAAGAAATGTGTTGGGACATGATACATAAAGCAAAATGTGCTGGGCACCTCGATAAATGGCCACCTTATACAATCTCCCAGTTGCCTCTTTTGCAGAACAGACTTGATGGGCAGTGGAAATAAATGGCCAATTCACAAAAGCGGGGCTTTCCCAGTGGGACTCAGTCCAGGGTTTCTTCTCCTGTGGCATCTCCCCAGGTGGAACTGTCGCTGTACACAGACTCTTCAAAGGCAACAACTGGTAAAGCAGGCCAGCTTGTTTAATTTGGATTTAATTCCTTCAACCAAAATCTCTTTTTTTTCCTGAAGGAGGTGCTAACTTCAGATAACATGTATGAAGATGTGTCTTAGGGAACTAGATCCAAAGGGCACCAAATGGAAAAGGCAGGACACTTATTAGCCATGGAATTTGTGGTTTGTTTTCATTGATATTTTGAGAGTAATATTGGTTCATAAAATTATACCGGTTTCAGGTATAC